>KZ308592.1:365221-390880 GCA_000376725.2 Ladona fulva
TATATATATATATATATAGTACTTTAAATACGATACTGCTTTAAGTACTATACGAGTACAATCGTAATAATAGTGTTCGTCGTGCGCCACTAATAACTTTAAATCGAAAGAAAATTCGGATAGGCTATGGTAATGTATTAAGGAGATTTTTCCTTACGTATGGGGAAACTAAAAAGTTCAATACCGGGTTCAGTACGCGACCCACCCGAAGATTACTTCTGTGGTTCTCCGAGGGCAAAGATCATGCACCCAGTAGGGCGGTACATCTCCATTAAGAGAAACAAATGAGGTCGGCACCGCATTGGTTCCGTTGTCTTCATTTCACTCACTTTTTGCTTCTAGAAAGTAAAAGTGTAGGAGGTTTCAGCAGCGGTTTCGAGGAAAAGGCTGAGTTTCCCATGGAATCATCTTCTGCCCTGACCTTAAAGAGGCGTGAACCCGTAGCATATCTCGGAGAGGTTACAACCGCAGCACCCACCTGATGTCAATCACGACACCCGGTCGTGCTTCAATTGTTTCAAAACTCGCCTCGGTTACGGAAGAGGGAAAAAGACCGTGAGATCAGAACCGCTGCTGACGATTTCGTTGCGTCACTTTTTGAACGGAGGAATTTCAGACCGTTATGTTTCAGGCGCGAGTAGCACTCTCCTCCATTTAATTGCTTTCTCCTTGTACGCAATGCGTACATACATACTTTCACACAGTACTTTCCGGAGTACGCAAGCAAAAATCATTTTTTTCGTTATATTCCTACAAAATTTCTTGAATCCCTGCGGAATAAATTTGTATCTATTGCTGTTGGTAAACAAAGCGATACCCCGGTTAACGGAGATCGTCAGCCGAAAGGATCCCCCCCCCCTAAGTTGGCAAACCCTACAGTACAACACAAAAGTAAAAAATTAGATTAAAATGTGTAATTAATTTTGGAATATTTTTCTGGTATTTTGACATGTGGTAGGGAAGAACGTATAGTTAATTTATTCGTCTCAGTCCAGTTCATGGCTATGAAGGTGTGATAGCAACATCGGTAGCTTTCATTACTGACAGCAATCCTGCATCTCTCATGAATCAGTGCTACTGATATGAGTGGCATTAATCTAATGCATAAAATGCTACGCGTTCGTGCATATGATTCAGATGCCAAGCGTAGGTACGGACGATTCAGATGTACGTTAATAGATGACAGGCGAGCACCCATATACGTTCTCCACTAACTAAAAGATAGTAATAATAATGACGACTTTCTTAGGCGAATTAGGACCCCGGCGTAACCACTACGTCACCGAGGCCGGCAAGATGGTGCAGGAGTGTGAATATTTCAAAATACGCGTTTTTCGAAAAAAAAAAACAAATGAATTTTACATAATTCTAACATTTAATTAATAATTTTTAATAGTTAGATTATTTTAGCAGACTTGTTCAAGTTTGTTCATTAGTAATAACGGCATCTAATGACGTATTATTTGCAAACATAATCGCAATAATTCTTGCCATTCCTGATCGAGTAATTCGGAAAGTTACACAAATTGTTTCTACTATCATATCTTCATGATGGAAGTTTTCTTTTGGTAAAAGATGGAGAAAAGTGTATCCTTCAATAACACTTCTCTATCTTGCTCGAGGTAGTGATTATGGAAAAGCTACTGAGGTATTATTAATCCTCATACATATGAGAGAAAATTTAAAATGTGTAAGAAATGCATCATTCTCCGATTGCTATATCTTCACTTCTAAGAAAGCGCCAAGACCATTGATCAGGTGATATAGCCTAGTTTTAGTACTGTAATCCTACATTTCTTCTGGGACCCATTTCTGAACCAAAATGAGTAGCAGAACGGTCCCACCTAAAACGTGTCGTCCCTATCACTCGTATCTCAGCTTCGATAGCATCTTCAATTGTATTTTTTGTTTCTGAAAAACACTCAGCAATAAAGACACACATCTCTATAAAAATACGAATGATATAAAAAGCATATAAATGCATTTGCGTATTCTTAAGAAAAGTGTGAAAATAAGTTTTTTTACAGAGGAAAGAATCTCCTTCAGAGCGCGTACGACATCTCATTCACGGCTGTAGACCGCGCGCGGCACAAATACCAAGAATTCGCTCATTAATGGGTCGTTCGCTGCGTTGCAGACGTAAGATTTCCTAGCGAAAAAGGCGTGGGGCGATATTTTCGCAAGTGCAATGCCATTCGACGATTGTGCTTTCGCATTTATCAGTGGAAAGTGTGTCAGGAGGAGAAATATTCGAATGGAAGGGGAGAAAGTTTTGGTGGGGAGCAGAAAGTGACGGGGATGAGAGAATCTCAGCGGCTTACAAAATGATGATTTCCTGTCATGCTGACGTCTTCTCTCCAACGGCTTAATTTCATCAAATAATGAGGTTAAATTTATGTCTGACTTAAAATATGAAAAAGTTTGCCCCCGGCTGTATTACGTCGCACCCCTTTTGGGGCTATACCGGAGTAATTTTACAATAACCGGATTTACACTCCCATCGAACCTGTAGCAATGCTCTGCACGAGTCCAGATGGGGTGACAAAGTTTACCTATATTCGGGCTTGTGCTTGACCATACCTCAGCTCAAATCATGTAAGACAAAACTTAAAATCATCATGATTATGTATAATATTGTGTATTATTTGTGTAAGTTGTAAATGTTCCCCTATATACTGTATCATAAAATACTATTAACGTTTCAGCCATACTATATTTTCCTATAAAAGCTGTTTTACGCTATCTATTATCTATCGTGCTATTTCCTTTGTATATATATTTTCTATGTCCGCAAATCTTATCAATGATGTGAAATGACTATTATTCAAAATGTATTTGAGTATATATGTTGACACTTACCTATGAAATAATTTTTATGTTCATTTAAATCTTTATAATATTAGTAAACGAACTGAACTGAAAACTCTTTCAACACTATTCAAGAAAATTCAGTTAGTTCTTTATTTCGCAAGTTTGGGATTAGCCAACCTCTTCTTACAACTTATCCACTCTTATAGGAAATTTAACAGTACAGAAATAAAATAAGTGAAATATGATACTCAGGGAAAATATTAGAGGTGATAAATGCTCGTCGGATGAAATAACGGTGTGAGAAAGTGATAAGAAACTGTGCGATAATTATCGTCAAGGAATTTAAGAAAGTAATACATCATTTTTTGAATTTCAATCAGTTTTAATCAAATTACAATCTTGTCTAGTGACAGAATAACTATTAAATGGTATCAAGTGTTTTGATGATCATAACCACGAATTTATGAGAAATAAGGAAATGACATTTTAGATTTTAAATACAAAATTTAAATTTTGACGTCGATCGTCGTCAGAAGTCACAGGCGCGCTGCTCCTATTTGTCTTGCGTGGTTGTGGACCACTACACTTTTATTACAGAAATATATCAAGATTTCCTCTCTGTTTCTAGCATGAATGTCATCCCCACATTTAAATTGTAATTGACAGCTGTGTCTTTCAACTGCACCGATTATTAAGTGATTTTCGAAATTTTCTTGAAATGTACTTGTAGATTTAATCCAGGCAAAATTCTGATTTTTATATGTTACCATACGATTCACATAGTAGCTATGGTTGTACAAAAAGCAGGCAATTACTTATAAGCTCACCCTCTGCTATATATGTTTCATTTATATGTATACTATATTACATATTTCAACCACACACCTTCACAATCATGGCTTTTGAGAAATGGCAATGAGCAATGAATGATCCTTGAAAATGAAATGGACGAATGGACTTGAAAAAAGTCTGACGGGACCGGGAATCAAACCCGGGTCAAACCCGGGGGGGGGGGGGGGGAGACCCGGGTTCAGTTCCGTCAGACTTTTTTTCAAGTCCATTCTTCCTTGGAATTTTTCCTGGGTGCGCACCATCTTGCGCAAAGTCACCCTTACCCATTTTCCTGTGAGCAATGAATGTTTCAATGGACATTTCAATGATCAATGTTTCAATTTTCAATGAACATGGATGTGTCAATGGACATCTGAATATAAGTTATGTCTATGTCTATGTTTTTACCCTGCAAGCCGCCTTTCGGCGTGTGGCAGGGGGTGCATGCACCACGACTCTATTTCCTTAATCGATTATTTTCATGGTGAACGCATTATATCCGCTACATCATCTCTAAACGTGCTTTCTCTGAATTTATTCAGTAAATTGATCCTTTGTTGAACTCTTCTAACTTCCAATGATTCCCATTTTGCGTCCTGTAGCATCTGAGTGACGCTCACTGATTTATCGTAGCAATTCTTTACAAAACGTATCGCCTTTCGCTGCACCTTCTCTAATTCTTTAATACAACACTTATCGGCAGGGTCCCATACATTACACGCATACTCAAGATGAGGTCTGACTAACGCAAGATAACATCGCTCGCGAACTTTTTCGTCGCTCCGACCGACTATGCTCTTTACGAAGCCGAGTTTTTTAGGTGCTTTTCCGCATATATTATGGATGTGAGTACTCCATGTTAAGTTATTCGTGAGAGTTACTCCAAGATATTTCACTGACTCTACTGTTAATAAGCTTATCCCACGGAGACTGTACGGATAATCTCTAATAATAGATTTTCTTTCGAAGAAGTTAACTACTGAACATTTGTCTACATTTAGCCCTCTTTACTCTTTATTTCCCTGTAAATTACCGTATCGTCTGCAATTAGAGCTTAATCAGTTATATTTCCTTGCAATCAATCATAGTAATTGTACCTACATTTATATTTATTTTTTCAGACCCTCTTCCACTTACTCCTTGATTTACTCATCTAATCAAGTTTTTCTTTGCGACAAGAACTGAACGATTGCAGATATTCCTGTCAATATATTTTTGTTATAGGTATTTTCTTTTACAACGCCTTCATCTCAGTTCTGATTAGTTTATATGTACACAATGTTTTGAGAGTACGAATCGATTCCTTCGGGTATATTTTATTTATACCAAGACTTTCTTCATATTTTAACATAGTAATATTTTTATGTACTGCCTTTAAACTTTTCTTTGGCAATCCGTTAAACATTATTTTCCATTCGCTGGTATCCTTCTGCTAATTGACCTTCCCTAATATAACACACATTTTCCCACTGCCCTAATCACGCTACGCGACTTTCTGCAAGTAGGCACGCGCCATGAGAAAGAAGCGCAGACACGGATATGGCAATTTCATATGGCCTATTTTCTCTTGACGTGGAAGGCAGCCCAAAAATCACGCTGCTACCTTTACGCAATGCACGATCACTCGGAGGGTGGAGTTTCTGAAGGCGCTTTTTATGGGCGGGGAAAAGTGTAGGTGGCATTTTACCGTCCCTATTTTATCGCATTTGGAGAAAGGCGCCGATTCATCGTAACCACGGCTACGGAATAACAAACGATTCGTTTATTGAGCTTCTCCGTCACTGTTTCGTGTAAGTTGGAAGAGTCATGGACATTAATGGACTAACGTCATTGCATAGGGAAATGGGGAAGAGACGGAAAAAATCCAGCAGCCGTTAAAACATACGTCCATGAAATTTAAAGTGAGCCTTGGGATTTTAATACCAATTAAGACGGAGAAAGTCTAGAGGGGTATCTGAAGATTTCAATTGAGACTTATGAAATATAATGTAGACATGAGAATAGGACAATAGGGTGATACAAGGGAAATTTTCCATCGCGTATCATAAAGAGTGGCATTGAATGCTCTCTTTGTCTCAGAAAGCTTGAAAATATCTCTATATAGTCACCATGAAGGTTAACTGGGACCTTAACCCCTCTACCATTTGCTAACAAAAGTTTTATGGAGGAGATGAGGCTTCCAAGGCAAGATGAGGAGTGAGGTGGTTTTCCGCATTCAGCCTTACTTACTGGTTAAGAATACTATAAGTAGAAGATGTCCATAAGTACAATAATAAGTACAGCACCTTGACCCAATGAATGATCTTTATCATTATATTCAATGCTAAGGGACCAATATGAATGCCCTTATGTAGTATCACTAATACCTCATTTTCCTTACTTTCATTATCATAAATAGTGACTGAGACAGCATTAAACAAAGGTTAAATTTTCCTCTATTCCGAATTTACAGAAAATTTACAAATGTACCTTTCATCAAGACATAGTTGCGGAAATGAAAGAATTGTAAATTGCATCATTTGAGAAATGACGTGTACTATACGACTGATTTCGCGCTTCATCTACGCTGATAATAATTTAACTGTCCCAGCGATGGCGTACACGTAGATTGAGATCAGTAGACGTGGAGGGGGAGAACAATCTAATCCAAGAGGCTCCTCATTTCTTATTACTTGAATTCAAAATCTCGTGATCTATATTGCAGACCTGTTGTATACTTCTTTTTGTGCATTACCGTGGATATTAATCTATGAACTACGTCGCTCGATATTTGCCTTATTGATTGATTGATCATTGATGAGAATGAAGGACAAACTTAAGTTTTGTATTAGTAGTAGTATCGTTAAAATAGTTTCGAAAGCTTAGGCCATTTCGCACGTAAGCCACCACCGGGAATCGAACCCGGGACCGCTTTCATTGAAATCGAACGCGTTGCCCACAAGTGGGCAAGGAGATAGCCAAGTTTGGCTATCTGGGAGCCCTAATTTAGTTTATTTCGGTATAGGACATAGAAAATGGTTCATCTTTCTGGTCTAATTGTAAGACTTGTTTATGACTGAGATAATATGGAAACCACTGAGGTATGAATGATGCTAAACTATGGCAGTAATTTGGTCTCTCCTTATTTTAATGCTATGAAAATTGCACATTATAGGGCACCATGGTGTACTTTCTTGAACGTTTTCCATTTATAGGATTCTGGCTCAAAGAGGAAACCCATGAGAAAATACCTCACTCCTCATCTTACCTCATCGGCCTCATTCCCTCTCCTAACCTTTTTGTAGCCAATGCTGGAGAGTACGAGGATCCAACCAGCCTTTAGGCTATTGACTTTACCGAGAGAAATGTATTTGCATTTGGTAAACATCACAGTAGTTCGCCTCAAGATTGAGTTTATTGCAGTAAAATTTAGTTTTCAACAAATATTGATTTAAATCTCACAGCGAGGCGTGCGCAATTGAGCGGAAGGTGTCGCTAAAATCGGAGGTCGGATTAAATGTTGATACTGTGACTGTGACCTAAAAGCAGCAGAATACCACTGAAACAAAAGAATGACGTTAAAATGTGTTACTCTGCAAATTTAAGCACCTATTAGATAGTCTAATATTTCCATTCCGAGGCCGTTTAGCACATCGTAAAAACGCTTGATCCAATGATTTGAAGATTTCTTTAGAGATGGGCAAAATCACTTGAGAAAACAGCCATAGTAACGAAAATAACCAAGCCTCTTGCAAAAATTAAATTGCCGAAGGAAACGTTTATCCTTGAGGATACCACAACTTGGAAAATAAATTTAATACGCTGACGAAAATTTTACTGAAAATTTTTACAATAATAAGGGCAATATTCCTACTACATAATAACCCATAGATGGCGTGAAAACTTGCTTAAAGTAATTTATTATTTTCTCATATAATTATCTATTATGTTAATCAAGTTTTAAGTTATCAAGGGCCGTTTGATTTTACTCAAATGATGCATACGCTCTAGTATCATTGTCACTTCTCAATTATGTACTTTTTAACGTATTTTTTAGTTTTAATTATAAGGCATTGCATTCCGTTAAGACAGAGACGCATAGACAAATAGGATTTGTATCTGGTGATGGTTCTTGGAGCAAACGCAAACCTGCCTACATTCTTGGGGCAAGCAATTTCTGCCGTAAATGTAACAAAGATGGAATCAGATTTACATTTACATATATTCCCTTCGAGTCACCAGTGACGTAACTGCTAACATTAAAAAAATTACGATTTACATCCCATAACCTCGATTTAGAAACATCTATTTGGGCTCTGGGGGAGGTTTATCATCCACGCTCCCCTGGCTACGCCACTCTCTAAGATGTAAGGTGTTTAATTCTTTTTCTAACTAGTAACCATTTTCTGTATCACTTTAAACAATTATATTATCATATACCATGCATACGTGGATGAAATTTCAACTTTAAATTTAGATGAGGCGTTACGATTCTTTCCTTTGATATCTAAAATTAACTTTATAGTCAATCTTTCTAAATCTTCAACTGCGATCTAAATACAATATGCGTTTGGAATAGGTCAACTGTGCGAAATAAAGACATGGTTGCAGTGTGACCCAGTGGGAATTCTCGTTGATGATTGAAACTAATTTCTTTAAATTATCGCATAAATTATTTATGTAGATGGTCGTCATTACAAACCCTACGTCTGGTAGAAAATCCCGAAGAGAATGGAGTCTTAAAATTATTTTACGCAACATCATTTTAATTCATCAACTGCTACCGCTGATCAACAATGAAACCTTGGCGGGTTAACGAAAAAAAATGATAAAATTAGCTAAAAGTAGTTTCACTTCTCCGAATGGACAAATTTCGCAAAAACTGTCTTCGACCATAGTGACGGATAACTATAATTTTCGCTTTCTTCCCTCATCTCGCCGTTCATTTTTTCCATTTGTCTTGGAGTGATGAAAATTGAAATGTAGCAAGGCTGGTCGTGCGCGGACATGGATCCGAAACGAAATGCGCGCGATACATCCTCGCATGAGCTCTGATTCGATGAAACGGAGGCCTCATGCGGCAGTCGCTTAACCTAATTAAATGAGCAACTCGATGCTGAGCCTTTGATGGATGACCCCTCGGCGCGCACTCCGCCTACGTCATCAATTGAGCATCGCATTGCGCCTCAGTCGAGCACACGCTTGCTTCTAACCTTTCGTCCAATGAATAGATTACGAGGCTCCGACAGCGCTCCGCAAGCAGTGATTACTCGTTAAAAGGTTTCCGTCCGGAGGTCCTCATCGGGAAGTCCGTCTAAATTGGAGAGAGAAAATGAAGACAACTGCCGAAGGACAAGAGGGTGCCGTAAAACTTCGTCGTTTCGAAATTAAAGGGAGCGAAAATGCCATTTTGAAGCACCCGGATTCAAATAAAACGAATTAGCCTTTGTATGTAGGTTCTTGGCACCACATCTTGATGAATGGAATGATTTTCATTTCATTTCTGTTACAGGATGGAGAAAAATGTATCTTTCATTTGCTTCTGTCTCTGATGTCTTCTTGATGCTGTGATGATGCGAGTGCTAATGAGGGGTGAGTGATGCTGAGTATTCATCTTCGTCACTCTTCGTTGAATTGTTATCATTATTATTAACAATTCAACGAAGATTGACGAAAATGAATACTCAGCCTCACTCATGGTTGCTCTTCTTTATTCATATTTCAATTCTTGCTAGCCATATTTTTTATACGTTTCATTAGCTAATAAAGGAATGATACCCATAGCAAAGAATATTATGATTACAAATAGTCTATAATAAAG
This sequence comes from Ladona fulva, assembly GCA_000376725.2. NCBI lineage: Eukaryota > Metazoa > Arthropoda > Insecta > Odonata > Libellulidae > Ladona > Ladona fulva. The sequence continues at coordinate 374,664 of KZ308592.1, forward strand.
AATGTAAAGTATCATTATAACAGGGGATATTCTGATTCTACGCATTAACGCCAGTTCCTCCTGCTATATCTCGGTAAATGGAATGTTATTTGTCTTTTGTCACAGGATGGAGAAAAAACTCTTTATTCTCTGTCATTTACTTTCGCCTCAGTCTTGCTAATGGCTTTGACGACATGAATGCTACTGAGATATAAAATGAATCAAGAATTTAATTAACACAATGGAAAGTGAAATTCACACTTTTCTGCACTTACGGGTATTATTTTCGCTTTGGTTACAGTTAATAACGGTTTGGGTCGGTGAAGAAAGAACCTCATTCCTCATCTTGCCTGAAAGGCTTTAGGTTGCTAATAGAAGTGGGATTGAGGTTACGACCAGCTTTCGAGATGCATACTTTACAGACAGTCTTCGTGTCCGGCGTAAGTCCTACAAAATGTACCACAGAGTATTTAATCGATAAATAAATATATTTTTTACGATAGGAACATTTACACGCGCCAAAAGTGAGGACAGAACTTAAAAATTTATTTATTACGATGATTTTGTGAAGTGAAATTCTGGCAAATACACATAAAATAACAATTTAAAATGTATTTACTTATTCTAAACCTTACTGAATATATATCTCCTCAGAAGGTAGCTGTTATCTCTATTAGACGTTAAAAAACACAAATTTAAATCAATATTTCTGTGTACATTTCACTCAAGTTGAAAAATAAGGATACGTGTATAATTGGCCGCATTAACATATGTCCATACAATCAGAGACACGCACAAATAGAGCGTATATGATGCTGCTGCTATCTTTGCCTGAGTTAAGGGAAACTTATTTCAACGGAAGGCCAAGCGACTTCATTAGAGGCCAATCTGACCGCATAAGACTGTATGAGACCGCATTTGTGTGGCGTATTGACGACATTTAAATAGTTCAATATCGAAATCATACCAGGCAAAAGTATTTTAACAGCTAGATAAAGGTAATTGGAAAATTTCCATTTTAATGCCAAATAATGTAAAGAGCGCCCTCGGAAATTAAAGTATTTATATGCTTTTTTACAGAAAGTGACCAAAAAGCCGCAGGTTCTTCACCTACGCCCTATGCAGTCATTTACACTATCAATCGAGTCTTTACAGATATCCCATTGCTAGTACTTTACATAGCTTCATGTCATGGTATTTTAAGAGGAAAAGAAAACAGTATAAATATCTTTAGTGTATCATAATTGTATATAAATATTATTTAACAATATTTTCTATTTCTTTCAGAAAAATATATTTGCATACAGATAGATGTATAGATTTCCTGAGTAAATATAACATCTTACTATGAAGTCCACACTTGTCTTCTGTACTAGGGCATAATGACCCTTTCAGGATATATATATATATGTATATATATATATGTATATATATGTATANATATATGTATGTACAACTTGGTATTGCTTTTTCATGATAAACTGTTTAGCGATATCAATAAACGAAAAAATATCTCTACTCCTCGGAAGAACAGCATCAAATATTACTAGTAAATTATATTATTAATAAGTAAGAAATCCTACAGTTTTTCAGTATCCCATTTTGGAACATGCAAATGGAGAAAAATGGCGAATATTTCATCACAAAAAGGCTGGAATCATACAAGCTGATCTCTGAGATCGTATTTCAAAGAGGCGTTGAGTTTAAACGAGCAGACATTCCCGAATCTCGAAATTTCGCCCTTGGATGAAATCTCAGCTTACTTTTTCAAGGCTTAAGGCGATCCCACACTGCACATTAGTATCCACCAAAGATCCTAATCCTGGAACGAAGATTACTCACGCAAATCGGGTTGCCTTGGAGATGAAAGAAATTCTATGACTTATTTTCAATTTTTGACTTGGGATTCGAGAAGAGAGAGTGGAAATATGTAAGTTACTCCACCGCTAGTGTAGTGGTAAAAGTTGACTCCACCATCAAAACTTATATTATTGTATGTTGAAAATTCTCTTTTTTAGTTTTTAAGCAGTAGCATATAGGGTATAAAACTTATATTTCAGGTACCATGATTAAATATTTCCTATGGAAAAGTTCGTTCGAAAGACATGAAGATCGTAAGTCATAATTAAATCATTCTTTTCATTATTTCATTATATTATTTTTATATTACTGGATAATTAGGGCAACAGAAGTTACTTTTACTTGATACCTCCAAAGAAGAGTGAAGTACACGTTAAGTTCGAGTCAAAATAAGGAAATATGACTTTCATTCCTGTTTTATACTATACTGCTAACATAATACCTAGCATCGTTGAATAGTAACCAAAGTTTATGGTTTATATCATCACCAGAAAAGCATTCAAAGCGTTTCAAAACGATTTAAAGAGGCGCCGACAAAGTGTTTCACTCCTTCCGAGAACCAATGGAATGCGGAGAAAATTTTAGACTCGCTCTCTTCTAGCTTCACGGCAGTTGTGTGGTTTGCGTCGAAGGTGGTAAGATTTGTGTGTATCTGGGTGTACTATTCTTTTGCAGTGCAAGTACCGCAGAAAGTTAAAGAAATCACTCAAAGCGTCTGTTGAGAATATATTTCCATTGATCAACAGGCAGTAACAGGAGAATTAAGGAATATATGACTTTAACTCATATTTCAAAAATTCTAAAGAACCTTCGGAAGAAATGCATATATTTGAAGAATGCATATATTTCAAACCTCCTATAGTCTTTACGGGGACCAGTATTCTTTGTCGAATTATGAAAGCTAAAGTTTGGTGTTAAACGCCAAAACAATCTAGTAACTCCAAACAATAAAAGAAGTATGGTTTGCTGACGATAGAGATAATTTATAACGTAATACAGAGCGTGGGATATATATGTACAATAGAACGTAGAAATATCTCTTTTTTAACTCACTTCCTTGCTAACTTCTTCGAACAAATTCGAACGTTTCAGAAAAAAATACACTTATTTCAAGCATGTGCCAGAATTGGAAGAGACTCTGCCTGAAAAAATGGTGATTTATAAAATCAACTCAGAAAGTCCGGAAGAAAAAATCTACATATTCATTGCTAATACTATAGAAGTTTGCCAACTGCCGTTTGGTTTCTTCAATTGCAAAATTTTCACTATAGCATGCGTTTCAAGGGCCAAAAAAGGCAGCTCCCATTTTCGGAGAAAACCCCTAGACTTCTGCTCTAATCGTTTGTCATCTATCTCTTTCTCCAAATTGCCAAACAATATCCAGAATAATACTCAGCCATACTCGCATATGAAATCAGATAGTTACATCAACGTTTTCTCATCAGACAGATGAGATGAACTGATGAATAAAGTTACATTGTGAATTGTAACACCATCATCTTATAATCACCTTTCGGGTATACGATCTTAAATTTATATAACTAAGCCATTATCTACCAGACGTCCGTAAATTCAATGAGTCAAACGAAGTTTAACATTCGTTTCGTTTGTGAACTATTTTCCTTCTGCAAAATTTAATTGAAAAGAATCGCTGTGCGGAATTTGGAAGAAATACTACATGAAAGAAAATTATATAGGAATACAGTGAACGTCCGATTATCTGAGATTAATTTTTTATTTTTCGTCGACTTTCTGCGAAAAAAAAATAAAACAGAAAATGCGTTGGCATTTTCGCATTCTGATACAAGCAGAACTTAAGTAACAGCTTTTGTTGCTACTCAAATTCATCTGACATACCGTATCTGTTTAAATCAGATAGAGCACAACATAAACAATCTAAAATAATGGACTGCGCGCGAAAATTATAATAATAAATAATTTATTTACGTAAATTATGAATATGTTAAGAAATGGAACTGATATTGTGGGTTATCCGTCTTTCTGATTATCCGTGCGCCCTTTCCCCATTATTAGCCAGGATTAACTTGGATACTCGAGTCCACTGTACTTATTTTTGTCATATGATATTGATATAGGTTCTTAATGGAGTAATACATCGATTTATTGTAAAACCAACAAAAAATTTGATCATAAAGAAATGAATGAAATGATTCTCTCTGGCGTTCACGTTTTGGAACCGAATCTACACCACATTTATCATAACACTTGTACTAATTTCTTGTATGGAGTCAGTAGAAGTTTTACAATAAACATGTGGAAAAATAGAATTCCGAAATATGAAAATATAACGGAATCAGTGTGATGATAGGGAACGCTGGACTATCATAATAAGTGAAAGATAAAACTTACTTACAAGGTAAAGTGAACAAAGTGTCCCAAACGGCGTGGAGAAATGTTCTGGTGGGATAACTCAGTGGATAGAGCAACTAACCGGCAATTGGGAGAGTCCTTTTGTAAGTTTTTCCTTGGAAAAACTTACTTTCACAAATTTCTTCCATGGCGACTAGTATAAAGACAAAAAATAGCGAAGGAGAAAGGGGCATGAAAAAAAGTCTGAAAGAATGCCGGGGGTTGCTCTAACGATTAAGATATCTTTTCAGAAAATTTAGACATGCCATTGTATTATAGACATAGACATTGTAGGCAGGGGTACGTGGTTCGCCCGACTGTACGGAATCGTCAAATACCGAGTGGCAATTTGGAGATCCGGATACGAGTCCCGGTCCTGATAGACTTTTTTACGTCAGTTTCTCCTTGGGTGGTTTCCTAAGTTCACAACTCTACGTACAAGGTCACCTTTAGCCTTTTCCATAAAGAAGCCAGTAATTTTGAGGACAAATTATTTTTTCTTCTTTTGATAAGAAGCACTTCAGTAACCTGGAGCGGAAGTCTTCTCGATTGACTACGTTTCGGCAACGCTACTTCTGGCTTCTTCGGTACTTCGACCGGAAGAAGCCAATGGTATTTACCATTAGCGAAATGTAGTCGATCGGGAAGACTGATTCCTATAAATTTCCTTTATCTTGGAGCATCGACGGAGCGAAAACTTCGTATACTTCGCAGTATTTTGTCTTTTACCCAAAATATTACAATCCTCGAAAGAAGAGAGAGAGGAAACGGGATCATAATCACGAGTAAAATATTTATGAAAGTACACGTCTTTTGGGAATTATCGCCGGAATTTTTCTTCGTCAAGAGAGGAGAAAACCTGCGTGCGAGGATGATTGATGCCCTCGTGCAGGAGTTAAGTTTTTCTTAAATGGGGACGTGAATGAATTGGGATGGAGACCACAGATTTCGGCCATCCTTTCGCATGTATGCCGAGGATACAATTAATCCGTGGCGAGAACGATGGAAGGTTTGGAAGATTGATGGTACGCGTTACTGCCAATGCTTGCTAGTATCTAATGGTCTTCTCCTTCAAAAATTCACAGTTTTGTTAAATTTTAAAACCTCCAGATTGATCGTCGTTACATAATCGTGTAAAAAGAAAATAGAAATATAGAGGGAGTGTCATAGTAAGTGATAGGGAGTGAAAGGTAACGAAACTACATAAACATGTTATGAAACGTATATATTTAATATATTTTGGACACCTCTACGTCAGTAGGTCTGCATTTATTATTATTGTTGTTATTATAGGGGATCGGTAGGTCATTCTCAATTTAATTAATTTATTTACTTCATTAGTGGCATCTTTTTGAAGTTTTTCGTTTCCGAATTCCTTCAGAGAACAGCATTCTCCCCAAGTGACTTTAAATATATATTTGGCATTGATTTTCACTGCTTGGTTTATTTTTTCCCTATATTTTACAAAGTGTCCCTTTAAAAGTCCGAAATTTTTTCAAGTTTTTAACGATTTCATTCCTATTTCGGTACATATATTCGTTTTGTTAACCTTCTTCCCATGCATTGTGTCTTCCGCAGATGAATTGCATTCCAAGAGAAAAGAAACAAAAACAACAACAATAAAGATAACAACAACAACAATACTAACAACAATAATAACGACAACAAGACAACAACAAAAATAATAACAACGACAACTATCAAGGTTAGATGTAAGAGACTATCAAGTCTTTTCTTAATCTAACCCTTCGTTATATGAAGTTTAAAAGAGATAGCTTAAAATAAGTTCGAAGTAATCAGGAATTAGAAATCAAGAAGTAAAGAAGAAGAAATCAATAACCAGAAAAAGAAAGTTGAACATTTTGATAATACAAAGCTAAAACTTTTTTTAATTCGAAAACCAAATGTTAGACGGCAACATCAATACTCGCTGCATTCTTTGGTTGCCTTCGGAGTATTTCGGTTGCTTCGGAGGAAGTCTAACGTTAGCTGGAATTGGCGATTTTCCTCGCACCTGACGGATGACAGTTTCTCAGCAGTCAATTTCGTGTGGGTCGGTTAAAGTGATATCACGTTAAGGTGTACATAAATTACTTTGGTGAAATATTTAAAAGGAGTTCAGGGGTCTATCAATTGTTCTTGCCATACTCTCCCTTACTATGTCTCAAGCGCGTCCTGCGATGATAATATAGGGAACACACTCAGGAGCATACGTAACTTGGTGTTAAAAGAAACATACTTGGATCAGATATCATAATGTATATGAAAAATTAACTTAAATTCATGCTCTCTTTAGGGCATGGTATTATAAGGTATTTTAAAATTTTAATTGAAGATAATGGTTCACGTCTATGGTTATCAATCCTATTCACTGCAGATTAACTATACTTTTTCATTAACCTCAGTGAACCATGACTATGTCGGACCTTACAGTGAACATTAGCTAAAGTCCATTTTAATTATATATTAAAATACCGGGCCTTGGTCTCATTATTATTTACACACTTTTAATTGAATGTTATCGCAATAGAACATGAGAATCGGCCCTAACTTAGGGAGCAGGGTTTCATCATCAAGTGGGCTTCGATCGATCGTCAATTTTGTATATTTTATTAAGTTCACTGAAAGGTTCTGGCAAAAACAATTGAAACAATACTATCCCCACTTTTAGCCAAATTTTAAAAGTTAAGATTCGGATTTATCGAGCAGGCATAAAAAATGCCCTGTATCTATAAATATGCACAAGGAAATATAAAATAAATACAATAAGAATAAAAAATACAATAAAATAATGCGGAAATAAATAAAAAGAAAGAATCAGATATTTATTTCAGTTACGCAAAATAAATTATATANTATGTATGATACAAATTAAAAATTATACAAATAAAGTAATCATGTACGAACTGAGGAAGCATATATTGCATCAAAACAAGGAAAAAAGACAATAACTCAGATACAGCATTATGTCACTATAAAATAGATAAACATCAAAAAATAAAATTAATTATTAACAACAGTGCTACACTGAACTGATTAATAAACTACAAGGCTGAAGACAATTTAAAATTACTTCACAATTTACTCACTTAACCAGGGTAGAAAACAGTGATTACGTTAAGTTGTAACTTAATATCTGCTGAATTTCTTGCAGTGATTTAGTTTATTTTCATCTTTGAAATTTTAAACACATTTTTTTTCAAAAATTGATAAAAATTCTAAGGAATTTAAATATAGTAACATCGTCTACATAGAATTATCAGGCCGCTCATGAATTTTGGCGTTTTCGTGCTTACTTTACTTCTCGTTAATTTACTTAAATTTGTACAAGCTTAGCAAATAATTGTCGTGCGTGTTAGCTTTTCAGATTTACATTAGTCTGTTTACCTTTTGGATGATCTATCGCTAGCTTTCATCCCATCTTTCTCGCTAGTCATCTTACGATTTTCATTAATACGAGTTTCATTTTCTAATTGCAAATATTGTATCATTAGTAGTACCTATACAGTAGCTTTATCTTGCAATTCATCTAATTCTTCTTTCAATTTAAACTACGATTGATCAGATTCAAGAAAAAAGCTATGAATCTCAATCTCGCATAAGAAATACTATATTTTTATGATGATATACAAATTAATGCTTTATATGAGAAGTGTAAAACAACGAGGCAGTTAAAGGGACAGCGGATGTTTCCCTTTTATGAAATTAAAAACGAAGAAAAGAAATGGAATGGTGATGAAATAAAGAACACTATAAGCAACGGTAGGGATGATTAACTAACTGAACGTTAGGAGAAAACGGAAGGCATAAATTCAGCCCGTGGAAGAAAGACATATAGCCCATTAAATAACGGAAAAAGAAGATAACAAATATGGCGAATGAGCTGCGATGGAAAGAAAGGATGTTAGAGTTCAACGGGGGAGGTAAATTTATGACTGAGAAGAAAATTAACGCATGATAAAACAGCAGAAATATGAACAGGGTATGGAATTGGATATGGATTTTATGGAGACCTTAAAAGGTCAAGCAAAAAGAAGTACTGTACGTAAAAGATGTATGGCTGGTGAGTGGAAGTTTAGTATGTACAATGATATAAAAGGAAAGAGGAAGTGTAGCAAGGCTGCCTACGCGAGCTACGTATTTTAAACAGTGCAGTAGCAAGCTTACAGTTTATTCAAATTCTGCGAAGGAATAAAAATTTCGGAGCCTGATTTCAACGTTCATTAAACCTGTTTAGAGAGACTTCAAAAATAAACTAACAATAATAATTTCTTCTTTATCGAGGGGCGTATTTTAGTCAAAATTGACCATTTTAATAATAAAATACGTAATAAATAGTACTACTACAATATATTTACAATACAATATATTTACTTACGAATTAAATTCGCAAATCGAGGTAAATAGTAAATTTAACAACGAATTAAATTCGTAAGTCGAAGTAACAATGCATTGCGAAAGTTCCACATAAAATCTTCAAGTGTTCTACCACTCTCGTAAAATTGCTGCAAAGTTAACCTCTTCCTTACTTCTCGAGATATAGTTCCACAAAGTGACGGCTTTACTTATAGAATTAATTCAAAATCCAATAAATCAATGATTTCCCGCTGCAAATCAAAGGAAGAAAACGTTTCTCTTGCATAACCTGAAGATGGTGTATGTCATGTTTATATTATATGTTTTGTTGCTGAATATAAATCATCTATTTTCTAGGTTGGGATCACTAAAATAAGGTATCATACTCATTATTGAGTGGAAAAGATAGATCTCCTAGAAAACCATATCATACTCAAGGAATGGATCGCTCTCGATTGTTCAAACAACTCGAAGTATGGAGAGCAGACTAGGAATTGTGAAGTCATAAAACGCGAGATGTGTATCACGAGATGTGATGTGTGTCAAGAAAGAAATAAAACAAAACAACTCCAGTTGTTCTGGCCTAACATTGTGGAACGCCATCTAAAAATAATTCCAAACGTTCTTCGTGGTTTCCACAAATTAAATAAATTCCATATATGGAAAATACGAAGTACGTTTGGAATTATTTTTAGAACAAAAGAGATGAGATCCCAAGGAAGAAAGAACTTGAAAATAGTCTGACGGGACCGGGAATCGAACCCGGGTCTCCCAATTACCGGTCGGGTGCTCTGTCCGTTGAGCTATCCCGGCAGAACATTTCTCCAAGCCATTCGGGAGACTTTGTGGGCAAAGACTTTGCGATTTCGTCCACATAGTGGCATCGTTCGCAGTCACGGCTTTATTGAAGCACCGGTTCATTCTTCCTTGGGATTTTTTCCTGGGTATGCACCATCTTGCGCAAAGTCACCCTTACCACCCGTTTTCCAAAAGAGATGAGATAAATACTCGTGGGCAGTTAAGTCGTAACAATTACTTCATTACTTTACACACACACACACACACACACATATATATATATATATAAAATCATCATCGGCCATTTTCAATNGAAAAAAGCCGGTCTTCGATTTTTCACAAATTTCTTCAACTTCAAGCCAACACTGAACCCAAATAAGCAAAATCATCGGGTAAAAAACGATGCTGTATTATAAATATACTCTTTATGCTTCATATTACTTGGTTTGAATGATCACTCGAGGAAACTGTAGAAATTGTGACAAAAATTCAGGTGATGATTAATATTGGTCCGCATCCTGAGACTCTTTCTGACCAATTACTCGAGGAAAACGATTTCAAAATAAAATTTCCTTCCTCGAGTAGAATTGTGTAGAGAAATGTTCTCGTGCTAGTCACGACTATTTATGGTCAAACGTTGTTGTCATAAATAAACTTTCCCACAAAATTTGGTGGGATAACTGAGGTTTTGTCACGATTTAATTACAGCGAAGTCCATTTCCTTTTCTACTCGTTTCTATTCTCAGAATCTGCATATGACCTACATTAGCTTGGATGGCACAAGATTAAATGACCCAGTCGATTTCAAGGAAACCATGAGGAAATTCTCGTTAACTACTAGCTTGTAGTTTATGACCCTTCATCCTTCCTACAAATTTTACGCAAGGTATAGCTTACTCATTGAAATTCCCAATAAATTAGGATGGATAGTAAAGTCTTGCAGGTACACTTTTCAAAGATCCGGTTAGTCAATCAAGATCAATCACATATGAATCATCAATTGGTCATTATTCTATCAAACATATTTTATTCCCTCCCATCTTATGCCAACAGGATACTAACTACAAGATCATACATTAGAAAATATGATAGAGTTTCGAAAGGAATTTCCAATTTTTCTGAATTAAGAAAACGGTAAATTAAGTGAATATTAGGTTTCACAGTTTGTCCAAGATATTTTAGGAAGATTTGATGATTGTCATGGCAGGCGAAATTCCTCGTAACTTCCTTCCTTTTTCTAATTTAAAATGTCGATATCGAAACGTTATATTCAGCGGTAAAGTCTTAGGTACGTATATCGGAGTCAGATAACGGTTTACACGGCTACCGGTGGAAGCGAAGCAACGATCGAAGACCGTTAACCGAGGCTTCAATGATGTCTATGATTCATGCTACCTTTTATGCGTATACGGCGTGATTAGGGGTGTTTCAAGGACAGAATACGAGGCTGACCTCGTCAAGATCAGAACAATAAGGTGTCCTAGAGATGAATCACGCTGTTAAATAAAACCCACTCTCTTATTAAATTTTGAACCGGATTCTGACACCAGTTTACCCCACATAACACCTCCTACTCTTTAATAATTTCGGTACTTTAACTCTGCAAATATTTAATCTGAGTATTGCTCACCCTGCACCGAAAGGCGATGAAAAGGAAAATTGCCCTTGCATTCGGTGATTCATGCGATTAATTTTCCTCTAGTTAGGTGTGGCAGATAGTAAACCCAAATGAAGGTTATTGAGAGAACATATACCTAATTACTAACTTATTGGCTCCACTCTATTATTATATTTGGTTAATCATAATACTATCCAATTTACCGTCGATGTATGCCAAGCTATTACTCTTACGTTCTAGAATATATAAAATGGGTGAAATTTAACGTAAGATAAGTTTTTTCAGGCAAAAAATGTGATTTTTCTATTTTACTCGGCATTTATTTTTAACATTTGTTCTTATTTCATCTGGCAATAATATTTATTTCTCTTTTAGGTTAAAAATTTTATTCATATTATTTTATTGCAATGCAAACACATTAGTGTTTCCCATCAATATGGATTAACTCCTCGGAGAGTACTAGAATGAGGACAAAATAAATAGGAAATGAATACAAAAATACTACCAAAAATATATAAATTCTCTAAGGAATATTATAGCCCGTATAGTAGTAATTGAAATACTTTAATAGAAATATAATACAAAATTAAATTATTTTATTGATAGTGTTATAAATACTCAAATGTGAGTCAATAAAAATCAATGTAAAGCAAGAAAATTGCACGTCTATGAAAAAATCATAAATCCGCTGAAATGATAAAAATCATATATTTATGTACAAAGGGGGCCAAATTATGTTATATAGTATAGTCATTATAATCATTCAAGCTATTGTGTTTTATCATCACCTTTATGTCTGAATTGCGTTGTAGGTCATGCATAACCTGGCAAGCTATGATACTGATACTAATTCACATATAATCTCCCGAAACTGGAGAAGATTCCCAATTCCGCACATTTCAGTTAAGGAGGAGAAAGAAGAAAAAAGAGTACATACAGGAGAGGAAGAAGAACTATTTGATATAATATCGACTTCCTGCGAATCTAAGGCAGAAAACGAATGGAAAGGTTATCGCGAGAACTTTATCGACATTTGTCCGTTTCAAAATACAGATTAACTTAAACACCAAAGAAACTCAGCAAAGCATCTCTCAAACTTAAACGGCAGATCTCACTCGATAAGGGAGCGAACTTGGAGTCCGCCACCCAAAAACGGCACAACTAGAGCAATGTAAAGGTAGACTGTGCGATATATTCTTCTCAGTCGATGGCCGAACTTTTCGAAAAAAAGACTCGATTTTTAATGGGTCGAAACTTGGCGAGTCGCAATAAATTTTCTCGCTGTCGACAAAATATCAGGGAGTTCCGTTACAATGGAAAAAAATGCTCCATTTATCTTCGCGAATTTCGGAATTGCAGACTCGTGGAAATCATTTCGAAGACTGGAAGATATATCGCCTGGATGTATGGTGGTTGATTCTTTCGAACGAGGGGCTTCTTTTCCGTGAGTCATCGCTACCAATGTGATTTTCAATCCGAAATTCGAACATTTGCTTTCAATGCCTTATCACTACAGTGAATGTATGTAGATGGCATGTTCTTAGGAAATGTTTAGATGGCTTAAAATTGTGGAGAATCCTAGGAAAAGGGTAAGCGTCTCCTATTTATAGTCTTATATTAATTTTTACTACCTACTTTTACTTATATGAAACTTATTTTACTTTTTAATTATATTAACTTAATGATAACTTTATTTAAATGAAACGACTCATGCCGAAGTTTTTTTCATTGGTGGACCGTTGCATAACTTTTTATCTTACTGAATAGTGATTAGTAAATGTAATGCACTTCTCCCCAAAAATTGAGGACTAAAGGTATGTTCTCGTGTTATACGAATATCTATTGTTTATGTTTAAATTTAGTCGAATGGATGCGTATCCATAAACATAGCTAAGGAGTATCGAATTGATTCCTCATTTTATGTTTTTCTTGTATAATTATGAGTAATTAAAGGTACTAATTTGTGTATAATGATCTTCAGGATTGTTTCTGCTTCCTTATTTATTTATTCTATACCGCAGCTATCCTGTCGTCAGGCGCCAGATTCAGCCAATAACTACTAACCCTCATAAATGCAAACACAAATCCTACAATTCTGTACAGATGAAAAGTCTTAAACACTTATGAATAGTTTAGGATAAATTACTTATCGACTGACAATATAAAAAGTATATACAATATTCCTACGAAATAATTCTGGCTCCCTTCAGTAACCTTAACCTTAATTATCTTCTCTATCACACATACTTTGTGTCTATCACACATACTTTGTCCCCCCTGCCACACGCCGAAAGGCGGCTTGTAGGGTATTGATGTAGATGTAGATACTTTGGCAGGTATACCATAATTACGTACAGATATACAAGGTTATTACAGATTCGTACTGATATGAAAAGCTATTACACATGACACATAAGTTTACTTTTAAGTCTTATATCAATTTTTCAATTTGTCCTCATTATATTTAAAATTTTATGTTTACAATTTTACGGTGAGGATGAAGACATTTCTCTAACTTCCTATTAATTCTTCGGTAACGGTCACATCTTGACTAACGGAACAGTTTTCATTCGACTTTTGGAAAAGAATAAAGAATAATATTCTCTCATTAATATGATAATATGAAAGGTATTAAAGTATTTATGCATGATGCTAAATCACGGAATTCATTCTTGGCACTGGCTATTGAATTCTATGCAATGTGCTATCCATAGCGACAATTTGCTAACGGCAACTGTTTTACTCTTCATCCTTCCCGTGAACCTCATTCACTCTTCAGAGCTTTTCATACTTAGGGCATAAGGTTCAAGTCGTTCTCATAGCTGAAAAATGTAATGGCATATGAGACCATTAAACCAGTTGAAAAATCACTTTTCTCTCAGATATCCTGATTCTGATCGGGATACCTCATCACCCCAATGCATATTTCAGGTTGATTAATACGGTGATAAATCTTGAGATGGTAGCTGATCTAGGCTGATAAGGACGACTCGTTGCTCATAAGTATCGCAGAGAATATAAGCTATGTTAATAGCGATAAGAGGTCTAGTCATAGTTACCTTTCTCACGGAATAGCAAAACATAGATATTCCGATTTTTTTGGAATTTCAAATTAAATTCTGTATACACATTAGTGGTTTCAAAATACATTCGAAAATCGTGATCAATTTCTCAACAAAGATATCTAATTTAAAGATACTGAATATTTTCAACATTTATCCAACATTAATAAATAAACTCAACTGAATTGCGAGTAACTTTGTGGTATTCCATATTCAAAGAAGAAAAAACAGGAAAAACGTAATGCTGGAAAATGCGCAAAAAAAGTTACAACGTTACACCGAAATATGTTTATTTCGGGTGGAATAAAAGGATTTGATCTCCAAGCTAGAATTTAATCTCCTACCAAAACAGTACTTTACCGGAAAACGTTAAGCTTTCCCTAAAGTTTCGTTCGCGCCGTAAAGTTTTCCCTTCCACGAAAAACATTGTTCCAAAAGTTATTTTCCCTGCCGAAATAACTTTGACTCGGAAGTAATTCACGAAAATAACGTGGAAAAGTTTGAACATTCAAGTGCTCAAGGGACGTCCAGATTCAACGGTGGTGATTTTTACATCTATATTTTCCTTTGACTTTGGAATGACGCCACCAAACTTGAATCATCGGAGGAGTTTCGCAATTCCAATACCAAAGGCATTTGATCTTGAACGTTTAAAGTTAACGAAAATTACTCCAACGAGGAAGATTCGGTCATCGAAATCTCCATATTTTAACTTTTAAATAATTATCACGATCCACATAATACTTAAAATTATGCAAGAAGGGCAGTTTCAATTAGGAAGAGTTACGAATGAATTAAGGCACAACAGTTAATTATGAAATCGGCCTAAGTACGTATATGTAAATACAGTCTTTAGAGTCATCAGCTAGGAGTCTCTTTGGATCCTCATCCCTTCCGCTGTAAGCTTCAAAAGCTTTGTAGAGGCGATGAGGCTTACTTAGCATGATGAGGAGTGAGGTCGTTTCCCTTTCGCATTCATCTATATTTCTATGACCACGTAAGCGTATCTCAATGACCCTGTGAATAACATTTATCATTGCATTCAATCGGATGCGTACTATTTTAGTGTATTATTATCTTTGAGGATGGTAGCATTGCTATTTAAATGCTCATTAAGTGATTACTATAAGCCCGGTTAATACTTTTCGTTCCCTTGTTTCCTATTTTGGTCTCAGAGGGTAAGGCGCAAACCTCCGGTTAACAGCTCTTGGATTGTCTGAAACCACTATTTCACAGCATCACTCACATCTTAATAGCTATCATAACACCAGACTGATATGATAGTCAAGATATGGTTGAAGAAACGCGTGAATGTATAGGATCATAAATATCCCGCGGAAGTTGACTATTTATTATGTAATAAATAATGCTAAAAAGATGGCAACGAAGACAAAAGTATGAAATGGGATAAGTTAATTTATTATTTTAGCCTTTGTTTGAATCGTACGAGCGGCGGATAAAATTTGCCTTTTCGTGAGAAAAAAATCAGAATTACATTAAAACCTGAAAATATATTTTTTTACGATTTTACTCTTGCAAAATTTAGTAAATAAGAGAAAAGTTTCTCTCAAATCTTTTCACCCAGGGGAATCGACTAAGGTTTTTCCGATCCTACAGACTGGATGAGTCTTAGCATATTTTAAATGCTCATTTTTAAACTTAACTTTTAAAGATTTTTTAATAACATGATGACTTGCTAAACATATTGTATTACTACCTAAGCGTCTTTTACAGTGCTGAGGAAATATTCCTCAAATCGCTCACGCGTAATCATAAAGAGTTGAGTTTCTATTCGTGTCATTAAACGTGATTCCAGGCTTAAAAAGTGTGTGAGGCGTCGTCTCACGCATACAAATTACAGTCAGAGAATCATTATGTTTTGTAAATGCACTTCGCACGCGATGGCACGTTTGATGCGTTTAACTAGCTCCGGATGAAGCGTCTCAATTTGCATGTCATGAAAGTAAATCAATCCGTGGAATCCATTGAACAATTGAAGGCTTTTTTATTGGTCACCTGTTGGAACTCTGCCATTGGTTACTGAAGGTTTGCGATATAGTGACTGTCATGGAGGATCGATTCTCTTAAAAGTATTTCCAAGAATTCCAGCATCGTAAAATAATGTAGAATTAGATTGATGGCACCATCACATGAGAATTGTATTATAGAGAATT
>KZ308592.1:416031-629974 GCA_000376725.2 Ladona fulva
TCTGTGATATCTAGCATATGTAATGTCTATCTTTTTATAAAGTTCATGATTGTAAACTTAAAATATAGATAGCCGGACAAGATCATGTAATCTTTTGGCTATCGCGAGAACTATATATAATTGATATGTTTACTTACATACCTCTTTGTGAATGGTATTCTTGGATATGCAATTGAAATAAATACAAATACAAAGAAATAAAAAATATTAAATAACAAAGGGTTAGATGTGAGAAGGGACTAAGAAGTCTCAACCTCCCCCTTCAATAAAGACGTTTTATTATTAGTATAAGATCTGGAAAAACCTGATTATTACAACGAGGTTTGTTTTACATATTTAGCACCCTGCTGGTATGGATATACATTTTTGAATTAAAAGTATTTATAGAATAGAAACATAATATTCAACATTACTGCTAGAGTAAACAATTGTTAGATTACTTTTTTATTTTTTGAATAGTCGATTTCTGATTCATTTGATTGGGATCTGTTATTGTTCGTAGTATCGGAATTCATTGTTATTTTTTTTTTGCGTTTGAATATTCAGGAAATCAAACACTGGTCTTTGAAATATAAACTTGCTTGTAATTCTAGCAGACAACTTGTGGACCATATAGAAAGTGAAAATAAAACCGCTTAATAAGAGAAACAGAAATAAATAATGAAAGCTATCAGTTTTAATTAGCACAGAAATTCACGCGAAGAAAGTATCGGCTGATGTGAAAGAGAAAGGTTTATGGTTAAGGCTTGGATTGGACAACGAAGTGGAAAGAATGAAGGAAGTTCTGACCCGTGACATAGCAATAGACTTCTCTCTTGGCTGCATCTTTTATTTTAGACGTTTACTGTTTTATTCCTGACTACAATTCCTTGTTTCTTAAGTATTACTCACTTGATATATTAAAATGTTACATGCGTAATTCACAATGTATACCCTTATTCTGTGACATCTTTGCTTTCCTTTATATCGCTGGGTTTTATTTTACTTTAACTAAGGAAAAAAAGCATTTCCTTCTACTGATTTGTTTGTGTTGGTTGTTTTTTATTGTTTGTAATATTATTATTACTTTTCATTTTTGACTAAAATTTTTGTCAGCTTTTTTTCCTACATTTTCGTATATGGAGAAAGGAAGATTTCTGTTTCGCTTTGACCTTTCTCACTCTTGCATTTTTAAGGCATTAGGAGTCGGATTTCTCATGTTTCCAAATAACAGCCGACTTTTCCATCTGAACTTTAATTTAGCCTAGCTTTAAGTATTCCTTTCTCTAAGGATTCCGATCGCTGCATGCTTGCACGTTCATTCTTAAATGTTAATTACACCGCTCAAGTAAAATGACTCACAAAATGAGGGAACAGTTTTGGAAACCATATTTCATATGTAAATCCATAAAAATTTGAAGAAAACTACAAAAATTTGCACTTAGAAAAAAATGCACTACAGTATAAAAACACCCGAAAGAAGGGGAGGTATGAAAAACCTGCGAAACCTATTGATAGTTAACCAGATTTTAAGGTATATACAGGTTAAATTAGATCTGACAGCAAACAAAAATGGGATGGATATATTATCACATACATTAACCAAAAAGAACTAACATGAATCAAAAATAAAAAGAAGAATAACATTATAAAGTAGAAATAAGTAAGCTACGAAACTATAAAAATAGCAGTAAATTATTGTGAGGATAAAACAACGGAAATTAAAAATTTTGCCAGTAATAACCAGCTTTGTCAGTGTACAATGATAAAGTTAATTAAAGGTTTGTTGATTCTAAGGTAAAAATGTTAAATATATACGGAAAAACGATATTATATGAATATGAATAGCTTCACCTGTCTTGTCAAAATAAAAGTTTGTCAGTGAATACAACACAATGAACCACTAAGCCACTACAATCTAAGCTGCATTCCATTTATATATGAAAGGGATGTATGTATGTACGTATGTGCCGGATTCGTGTGCGTTTATTGCAGTTGCTATCTGTGCTTGATAATGAAGTTTGGCCCAAAACCTAGGCCGTACTTTGTTTAAATTAAAGAAAATAACGAGGTAAAAATCTACTAAATTTATTTTTCAAGACCGAAAGTAACCAAATATTAATTGAAACCATTCGCTTTAAATAAATCTAATTTTAAATAGAATAGAAAGCTTATTGTATTTTTTGCAATGTTATTTTCGTTGCATTAAATCGATTCCTTGGTCATTTTAGACATAATACTACTCAGTTAGGCTTTCCATTATTCAACAAATTTATGGGAAAGTAAGCCGAGTATACCTTGATAGTTGCTACGGAAGATCAAAGACAAGAGGTGCTTCATTGCGAGGAGTCTTACAGAAAGGTGTCACTCCTAAATTTTAATATATTTTAACATTTTCAATCTACATCGTTAGATTCACGGGCATTTTTGGAAGGTGTATTATAAAACATAGGAGTCCTACAAAAAATTTAAGAGTTACGACTTTAAAATTTCCGAGTTAATCAAAAGTGGTGTTGAGCCTCTAGTATGACGGTTGGTGTCGACGGGGAGTAAGCCACCGCCGAAGCGAAAAAGTGAAAGCGAATTTTCGCGACCCGTGGGATGGCGCAACTAATTGTCGAAGTAAAGGTCATCGAAGATAATTTTCCACCGCTATTATCTCTGGAACGCGGCTCGCGTGGCGGGGGAGGCGGCCAAAGAGGATGTATCCACGCGTATTCCCATCATTATCTACAGCAAAGTCATTTCGAAATTCAAGGGACTAAGAAATACCGCTACGAATTACTCGGGTTGAAAATTAAACGGACTTGTTAGAATACTTCTCTTCGAAGGGTCATGTGCCCATAAGCCAAAATGCTGCCCACTGAAGATTTTAATGAGAATTAGTATTAGAATTTTATAAGCGCTTCGATAGCTGAGGTCATTTCGCACATATGAGATCCCACCGGGAATAGAACCCGGGAACGCTTTCATCAAAGGCGAATAAATCTATCGCTTGGCTACCTGGAAGCCGCAAGATTTTATGGGGTCCACCAATCTTCATGGATAGATTTATATCTCAGAAGCTTGCTTCCATTGATAAAAAGGGGCGTAACTCGTGCAGAACCACAATGAAACTGCCATTTAAATTATTCTGGTGTTGTATAAAACTTTATCCCATCTTGAGAGTGGAAGTAGCGTATTAGGCCCTGCCGACGAGTATTGCATTCGAGAATTAGACAAAGTACTGCGAAAGATAAGGAACGCGCTTTGCTAGGGATTATTACGGTGGATCGATAAGCGTTATCAAGGTTCTTTAAGGAGCGAGAGGAGAACATTTTCTAGATAGAAGATTTAAACTCGAATTTAATTTTCTCTACAAATTCAGAGATAGTACGTTCTCGGAAGACGTCGTAAATATTACGTGTCCTTCCTACTACATAGACTAATCTGGTAATGCGAGAAAAATCAGTGAATACGGAAACATCGCTTCAAAAATTAATTTCTTCCGGGAACAATGCGCGACAATTATCGAATACGAATGTACAGTGAACTATTTAGATACTCGCTTAAGTGTAGAAGATAGTTGGCGCAGACTACCTGCATGAATGTGAAAATAAACAAATATATTATCGAAGCAATGTTGTTCGATATTTTGAGCTAAATTATATTTTCGGATCTTACCAAACCAAAGACCTTCGAGTATAACCGTCAACATGATATGAGTTACCCTATCTATGAGGTACGCGAAATTCAATACAGTTTTCTGGGGAAATTTCACAACCGAATAAGACAATGTCCTAAATTATCTAATATTAATTTTAACGAGATTTTGCTGTGCTAGGACTGTATTCTAATCTTTCCAACGTCGATTTGCAGTGGCAACTCGATTTACAAGTTCTGTCATTACCAAGCCGAGGCGCATGTTTCGAAACCCGGTAGCATCACAGTCGCAGCAAATCCTTCCTTGAGTTTCCATGTCGCAAAAATACGTAATTCCAACCATAAAATTTATTCTCCTTTTCTCTCTCTCTTTTCAGATTTCTACTTCTTGGGATCGGACGAGGGACTCATGCGCCGATATCTCCTCACAGCAGACGAAACAAATGTGTTCATAATTTCCGCTGCACATTTTTAGTGCTTTAATGCTTTTATTGCTTTCTCGTGTTTTTTTCGCCCCTTTCTCGAGTGGGCGTTTTCCCGCATTGTTGGTTTTTATAATAGTGGGTGGGTACCCTTAAACCTAAAGCTGATGAGCTTTTTCCAAAGACTCGGTTTGTTTTTACGACTTGATATCATTTTTATGGTTGTAAGTTATTGAAGAATTTTAAGGATTTTATCAATTTCAGAATTCAATTGCTCTAAGTTATACTCTTCTAAACTTTGCAACTGCCGCAGCTGTTAGATGTAAGAAAGGCTGTGGTACCTAGCCTCGCCGTATGAGTAAAATAATTACAAATAAGAATTAACAAATATAAATGGATTAGAAAAGAAAAACATACTGAAAAGGGGAAAATACTTTCAGTGTACATTACTTCTTGTTCCGATGAGAAAAGAATAAAGGCGAAAAATGCTCCATAAATACCTTATTAGAAATATTAGAATTATTAGTATTAGAAATTTCTTTTCATACATCTCTGTTCTTTCTGTGTCATTATAACTGAATTGTTTTAACGTTTTATTTCACCGTGTTTTGTGGATTTTTTCACCTTCACTCTCTGTGGTTGTTTTCCCGCAGCGTGGGTTGTTTCTTTGTCAGCCGTCAACTACGAAGATTTCCCCCCACACCCTATTCCTTTCCTTTTTTCTCATTTATTTGTGAATTATATGAATAGGACGTAGGTGGAGGAGAGGCCCGCTCAGGTTATCTAATCTAAGCCCGTCATCTAATCTTAAATATTCATTCATTCAGAGAGATATGGCTGAAAGATTAATATCACTGAGAGTATTTAATAGGAAGCCCCACTGGTATAAAAATAAGGAAAGATCTTCATCCAATATATCTATGCATGGCTAACTCATAATCTACCATTCCGATGAAGGGATAAGGCGGGACCTCATCCTTTGACACTTTGCATACAATCCCAGCGGCGACCCTATTTGACCCCAGCTGGTACCATAAAAGCTTTCTCCCTTCATCTTTGGTGGGAATAAGAATGCGCTTGCTTTGACAGAAGAGCAACGAGCGCGAGTCGCCCACGCTACGCGGATGCACCATTCCATTCGGAGAACCAATGACGTCAGCGAGAGGTGTGGGTGAGGTGCGGGGTAAACCCGCCGTCAAATGGAGAATATAAGTGACCGAGATCCGTATGCAACATTCCGTTACGTTTACTCATTTTTCTTTCGCTCGGAGGAAGAATGATCTCAATTGTAAATTGATTCAGTTGTGTATGCGTATGTACGAAACAAGGCAAAAAATTAATATCGTGAGGAATATTTGTGCCACGTCTTGATGGAAATTGCAGGTTTTATTTTTCTTCAATATAGGCCAATGAAATTTAAAATGAATATAGTCCAGGGAGATCTGGTGGAACTTCATAACGATGAAAGTATTTATTTCAATGAAATTTAAGTGAGTACTTTTATTATTCCTGTGTCCTTATGTTAAGTTAAACTATGGTGAGTTCATGGCTATGGTAATATAAAAGCTACTGAGGCATGAATTACTAAAGGCATTAATTTTCGTCACTTCTTATTAAATGCTATGAAATGTGCAATTCATAGGGTTATTGTGCTACACCAACATGGACGTTCTCCACTCATGACCTTGATGCTCAGTGAGGAAAGATGGGAAAACTTCTTCACTCCTCATCTACTGCTCAAAAATAAATCTACAACACAAAAAATCATCTCGCGACGGTACACTAAGCGGGTTATTTCAATAGTTAGGCTGTAATTTGTTTCGTTTAGGTATTTTTCAACGTGATTCGACAACGGAATGACATTGTACAACTGATTCATTATAGATCATAGGTACATACATAAAGTGTTTATAAGTTATACTAACTCTTTTCATTGGAATTCGCATATTTTGTAGCTTTTCTTGGGTTTAACAACGCTGTATTTTAGGCATAGCTCCCAGTTGAAGAACCAGAGCCTTGTTGTTAAAAAAAATCGAAATTAAAGGAAAACACCGGCGATTCCGACTCAAGAGTTAACATTTTCGCCTAAAAATGTGAAAATACAAAAATTAGGTCTACATAAACAATTTTGAAAATTTGTCTCCATTTTCTGGGATATAAAGATAAATAACAATGGCCATATTCCTTCCAACAATGTCTGTGTTGAAGTAATATTGACTTCATTCCAAAATTGTGCTAAAATCTCCGGTTAATTCAGTTGAACCGTTCTATTTCTAGCATATGATATATGGTCAGTCTACGTATGATCCCAATTCCCAGAACTGTTTTCCATTAAAGATGTAAATTTCGTTGCGTGAAGTACACTCTTTTTGCTTTGCGTGTGAAGTATAATTCTCTTCCTCCCTTAATTTATAAAATCTTTGATTTAAATTAATTTGACAATGAACCGTCAATGGTCGAAATTTATCCACTTTATTTTCGCGGCGGATGGGACAAAACTGAAAAGCACATTTCTTTTCAACATTACAGAGGCCACACGTCCCTTCTTTAAAGGGTAGTCCTTTATCTTTAGAAATGCTTTAACTTTTATGTTAACATCGAACACGCAACATGTTTCACCTTTCTCTAGAATCCAATTTCCTTGGGCTTTCTCCTTTCTCTGTCTGGTTCTTCCACGTTTCTCTTTCTTCGCATAATCAAAAAAGGTTTAGTTAAACACGTTCCGATCAAAAATGCGCGTGAGCGTAAGGAGCCATGTCGGATTAACACGTTCACTGCGGATACCTCCATATCCTATACATTTATCACTCCAACGGTGGAGTGATCCGCAGTGAACGTGTTCAGCCGAAGTTGTGAGTGTTGCATTGGAAGCAAAAAACAAATCTCTCGCAGTAGAGTAAAGTAAAGTATGCGGAGAAAATCTCCAGTTCAAGTAGTGCTTAGTGTAATTGCGAAAGATTGTTAAGGAAGAGGCGCAGGATTTCAGGGATATCGATCAAGAACCTTGTGAGGATCACTAGGTGGAGATGAGAAAGGATTTTGGTCATTCGAGCGTGAGACTCAGGGAGGTCAGTTTTCCGTACCTAGACTAATAAGCGAAGAGGGAATCATTTACCATTATAAATCGAAAGAAAAAACGAACTCACTTAACCAGCACTATCAGAAGTGCTTCACTGCAGAAAATAGTCAAGTTATTGATTTTACTAGGACTATTGGTTCGGAGATGAGTCTGGTCGAGGTATCAATTGATGGAATTGGAAAGTTAACGTGAAAGGTTGACAGGAAAGAGGCGCCGGGGCTATTACGTCTCCTGTCATAAAAACTTTAGCTAGAAAGCTTGCACCCTTTCTTTTCGTCTTCACTCAGAAAACATTGGATGAGGGTACTGTCCCAATGTCAAGGAAAAAAGCAAACGTCACTCCAGTTCCTAATAAATGCCGTACTTTAAAACCAGATTACTATAGGCCAATTTCACTCACTACTAAGGTAAGGTAAAATCAGGTCATATGACACCAATTTCCTAGAGGCAGCAGATATGGGTGTTAGAATTGACGACGTACGAGGTGCAGTCAAGTTCTCGCGTCTCCAAATTTTTCTCTGAGAAAATACTCGCTCCAGAAAGTCGATACTTCTGTAACTACTCTCTAAAATTGACTTAGAATATTCGATTGGATTTTGCATGGCTCCTCCACTGGTGTATCGTGGCTAAGAGGTGGACCGTAAGCCAGCAACTGCTTTTCCTCAATTCCTAATTTATCGATTAATCCACTAAATTTCTAAGTAATAATCCTGGGAATTCTATATCTTAAACATTTCATTTTCGACGAATGTAACATTTAGTGGAACGGGATGTTCTTTAAAGAGTTCTGCTGAATCTTTCAAACTTAATACATCTTTCTAATATGTAAAATGTGTGAATTTTTCCTGAATCTGATCAATTGCGTTCCACGAAGTTTTGAGTTGGGCGTGAGGTTAGAAGATTATTAGTAAAGCGTATAGAACTTTTTCAACCTTTTTTTATATTAAGGGATAATTTCCTATGCATAACTCATTAAAATAAAAGTCAAAGTATTTATGTAATCTTTTGAACATGTATTGTATCTTTTATCCAAAGCATCATTATTTCGAAGAGTTAGTAAATAGGGAACAGACAGAAGAATCATCACCGATTGGGTCATCAAACCAAGCGGAACATTGCCAAACTTCGTAATTAAAGGGGACCGACGATGTAAATGATATGAAGTAAACGGCTGGGATATGAACTGCGAGATGTTTGTTGTTTTTTTCGCTGGAGAGTTATACGAAGACACTCCTCAGTGCAATGCCGTCGCAACCTTCAACACGGAAAAAGGAATTTGGTCGGGAAAGGTGTCATCGAACCATAACATTGCCAAAATAAGCTTGTTATCCACATATGGGAGATGTACTGCGACAGCAGGCACGAAATTTGGCTCCTTGTTAGGAAGATTCCCAATGATTAGAACTATTTCTGAACCTTGTAAAGCATGGTAAGTTGTTAGTGAAGTTATCCTTGCTATTAGACACAGTTGTGGATGAGAAATTTCTTGATATCTTTCAGTGGTATGTGCTTCACAAAGGTTCCGTGTCTCTATACAAAGTACGATGTTTTATTGGAGACTACAACGTATTTAGGTACATACCTAACGAGATCACCTCGTCGAAGTTTTAGTATAGGCAATATAAATTCAAAATATTATTTCAATATTAAAAAGAATAGGTTCATTAATAGGTAATGAAAGAAGTTGTAATACAAATGTAAAGAAAGGGTTGTACGAATTTTTATAATTAAAATTTAAATCCTATATCTAATATTTATACCAGATAATCGTATAAATTACCTTGGTAGTAGTATTGTTAAAAGTGCTTCGACATCTAAGGTCATTTCGCACGTGAGCTCCCACCGGGAATCGAACCCGGGACCGCTTTCACCAAAGTCGAACGCGGTGCAAAATTGCACGCGGAACGCAAAATTAAAAAAATATAATTTCAGGTTCATATTTATTTCGGTTTGGCGTACAATTCCATTTTTAAATTAGTTTATTCCACTAATATTCAACGTGTTATTCAGCTTAATTGATATTTTATTTTATATACATCTTTATCAGGCATAAATGAGTATTGACTTTGAACGACCATATTATGTCTAATATTGATTACACATATTTATAAAATTCTGTATATAAAGGTGAAGTTGAAACCGAAGCAATTGGAACTGGGTAATGTGAGGTATTGCTGTGCACATTTTTCGATGTACAACGCTTAAACTATCACAATACAATTTTCCTCCATTTAATGTATTCCTGCATAGTGATATTAGTTCCATTTACATCATAGATTATTTTAAACATATTTACTAACATTTTGCAATGATTTTGTCCGATAGCTGATGGCAAATGCAGTATTTAGATCAGATAATGGGTCAATTTCTTAATGAAACTAAAATAAATGTACCGAAAAATTCGACTTGTATTTCAGTGAGTTGAGGGTACAGAGGTTGGGAAAGTACTGGGTTATACTGTACTGTACTGTATACTGTAAAATACTTAATGAATCTATCTCATTTTATTTATCAACTCACTAAAAACAACTCATAGAATAAAATATATTTTATTATAAGAATTCGTTAAAGTATTCTGTAACTTTCAGTCAATCCCACGAATCCATGGCAAAAAAAAAGAGAATGTCGATTACATAAGAGACAAGGAGGCCTCTGAAGAAAAGGTTTCCGGAGAATGAGACGGCACTGGGGCCAGGGAAGAAAAGAAGTTTCGACGGCGACATTCTATTACATTTGCCAATTCCTCATTCATCCTGTTCCGCTATTACATTGCTATTTTATATCGATTCAAAGTATATTCAAGTATAACTGAATTTCCTGAGTTAACTTTCTGTTTTGTAATGGAGGACTACGAAGTTAAAGCCCATAAGATATATGTCATTTTGACTGTCGTTACTCATCATATCTTATGCTTCCGCAGCCTTCACATTATCATACACGTATGAAATATTATTAAATATGAATATATGAAAAACTAAGAAAGTAATACATAACAAAATCGTTTTCTTTTGGTCTAGTATAAAACGAGAAATTGGAAATATTCCATATATGTGGGTATTATATCAGGAACCGACTACAGTAAGATGAATTAATTATTTGACACACACAATAAACGATAAATGTAGAGGAATTCAGGCATGCGAATCTGTCCGCTAGGTGCATTTAAAATAGTCTCAATGTAGGGTAAAGTCAATAGAGGACGTGTTAAATCCTCCTTTGTTAGGATCACAATGAATGGTGCACCGGAAGCTCCTAAATAATTCCCCTAAAAGCCTTCCATCGTACATCGGAAAGTACTTCAATAGGGAAAGAGGCGCCAGACAACGTCATAACGAATTAATTGCTTCCTTCGAGATTGAGATCGGCAAACACCGCTTCCACCCCGTATTCAGTCAAGCAAATTACGTCTCGCTATTTATTTAAAGTCCCCAATTTTTCTATTCTCAGTCCGTCGCGTCGTAAGAACTTTATAGTTTAGTTTAACGGTTTAAAGCCTTTGCTTCTAGCGCGGATATTTGTTACACCTTTACTCAGGTATGGTATCTTTAGCAACATATGACAATTTTTCTCGATGTAGCTTGTTTAATCGATATTTTTCACTTGTTTGTTGGGACAATATATCTTGTTAACGTTTTTACGCCTGGGAAGATAATAGAATGTTTACGATACGTTATTTTTAATGTTATCATCATCTTTCCATCCAGGTTTAGGCATGTTGCCTGTTCCGGCACCGTCTTCTCGTCTCTCAATAGTTCTTTTCCCTAAAGGCTTATATTCTAAAGCAGCTTTGTGAGTCCTTTATAAAGACATGCGTTCAACATGTCCTCTGTATCTTTTCTTATTTTTGCTGCTATGTCTGTCGGTGGTTGCACTTCTAATTCCAACCATATTCCCTCATTTTTTATGAGGTCAAGACATCATCACAGACCTAAGAAATTTCATCTCCGATGTTTCTATCAGTTTGTGGTCTCCATTGTTAGGCGCCCAAGCTTCAGATCCATAAAGTAATTTGGGGACATCCATTGTTTTGTAAAATGTTGTGTTTTCCTTGCATTTTTTTCCTTCCAAGCTCCTCATTATGGTCCGACACATTCTTTGGTAATCGGTCGTTTTATTTAAAATGTCCTTGTCCTCTTCATAAGAGATGGAAATCGTAAATTATAGCCCGACGGACAAATAAGTACTTTTATGAAAGTGCTTCGGTAGCTGAGGTCATTTTGCTCATGTGGGCCCCGTAAATCGGACCCTGGGACACTTTCACCAAAGGCGAACACGTGGCTTTCCGGATCTCCCACGGTCAACTAAGTATATACCAAAGACGGAGAAATATTATCTACTACTGTTAAAAAATCAATCAAAACTTCCAAATCCATCGCTGTCAAGGGAAACGAATTTTACCTTCCACAGTGGCAGTGTCTAGCGCTCCAACCCCAAGGTCCCGGAATCGAGTCCCGGTTAATCAGATTTCTCTGGTTATGGAATAGTCGTGTGTGCTTATATTGTTACTGTTATGGCCTCCCCTGTAATTTTCCAATAAATGGATGCTTGTATTGGCGCCGGAAAATAAATTAATAATAAATATCTTCATCTATTTAAGTGTAAAGAGTCTACATTAATAGCGAAATATTAGAATTTCAATAGCCTGCCAAGCTGCACCGTCACCTGGAAAATGTTCCCATTCTAAAAGTAGGTCATGGAAACAGAGGCGTAGCCAAGGAGGTGGTTTTGGGGGTTCAAACCCTCCCTCCCCCATGAGAATAGAGCCATCAATAAACGTAAGCATGCGAGAGGAAGGGCTCTCACAATGTTGCCATACAAACACAGCTGGAGGATCGCAGGGGTATGTGTGTTGAAATAAATCAGTTGCTTTATTCATTAGATATGGGGCGGAATTATTCCCGTATCGTAGGCAATGTAGTGTTTACTCCCTGGCTCTAACCACTATCATTGACAAATCATGGCTACGCCCCTAAATGGGAACCTCAATTTTTTCGAGGGAAATGGTAGGAAACAGACCCCATACCAACTGCTGAAAATCCATAAGTAGTATCACCAAGAAAGTTACACCTTTAAAAAATTGTAGGGAATTTCGCAGCACCCAGCAAGTAATAGATGGTTAATGGTGCAAATTCTTCTACACAGTGCTCTGGCGAAGGTCGGGATTACACCCGCGATCCTCGTGATGCAAAAAATGAAAGATGAGCAGCGATATTTTCTGAGAGATAATCTCCGTTGATAATTTCGTCCTTCGCACGCAAGTGTTCCGGACACACAGTAGGAGCGTTGCGATCTCTTCTAAGATGGCGTAAAAGGCAGAAGCGATTATATCTGAGCTTAACATTTCAATCAGCGAGAATTAGTGACAGAGTTGGAATAAAAGCTTGAAAGAGATTGCGCAATCTCATGCCTATATCTGCTTTCATCTTTTTCATAGCATTTCATATTTCAGCTTAAAAATCATAGATTCTATTATTTCCCAATCTTTTCTCTAATTTTCTTCCATCAAAATCGAGTTTCTAAACCAGTAGTACGCGCACTGTTAATCGCCAAACTGTGAATTCAACTGTGCCTCAAGACCTATACCATTAATAAATGAATTAATAAATATAACTTATACTTTTCCAAAAATATATTTATGGTATTGCAACCAATGGCTTCGAAAATTCGGTTCATCGTCAAGCTTAGGAATGCAAAAGAAGATGTGAGACATAGGGATATAAGAGACAACAAATCGGGGTAAGGGAAAAACGGGGTTGGACAGTAGGGGAGGTTCCAGCAGAAAAGTTGACCGGTGTTGGAGGTGGTAATGAGGGAAAAAGGCAAGTTAAGAGGTTTGAAGGATTATTTGTAAAAAGATGTTCATTAGTTAGCGAATGCGAATGATGGAGGTGATGAAGGATATGAAATTTCTCTAAGGTGTCTAAATTGAAGTCTTTTGCAGAAGAATGAAGGAAAGTAGGATTGAAAATCGAAGAATGATTGTTTTCAAGGAGATGACGGGCAAAGTGGGATCTTGAGAAGACTCTGTTCAGTAGAGCTTTATGATGTTCTTAGCATCTCACTTGAATATTTCGGCGACTTTGTCCAACGTAAATACAGTCGTACCCATTACAGTGGATTCGGTGTATCTCCGGAATTTCCGGAAAAAGGACTAAGGAAAAGGTGATTGAATGTGTGAATGTGGTCCTTGGAAAATGGGACGCACGAAGAAAGACTTAAAAAAGAAAGAATAAAAAGATGCATGGATGTGCTAGTGGCAAAATAGGTTTGGAAGGGCATGACAGCGTGGAGGAGAATTATGAAGAAACGAGATTGCTCACCCCAAAAGGGAGCAGCGGTCGAGTATGTATGCAACAAAAGAAATGAGTGACTCTTGGTAATAAAATAAAAGTAAATGTCAATTATCGAAAGGCGAAATGAACGGCGCTCAATTTTGAAGTCATTAGATTCATAACAAAAGCATAGGCACTGTCCAGCTCATCCGGCATGAATTATCCCCCTAAAAGTAAAAAAAAGACATCAATTTGTCATTTGCATCGCAAAAATGTTGAATTCCTTGGAAGACATTAATGCTGATCTTCGGTATATTGTTTCATCGTTTAACATCTTTATTAATAACTCAGCTGGCTATCGGATAGCCAGTAGGGTACACGTTCACCTTTGGTGAAAGAAGTCCTGGCTTCGATTCTTGGAGGGAGCCCATATGGGCCCATATGCCTCAGGTGTCGAACTACTTTAAAAATTCCAATTCTACTAATGCCAAATATCTCAACGTGCTGCATTTTGCATTCTTCTGCAAGTATCTCGATCGCTTCAAATTCGCGAATACGGTTTGGTAGCACCGTCTTAATGAGGTTTATCAAGAAGCATGTTTGAGAATGCGTTACTCGTCATCTGTTTCCTCGAGGGACGTCTCCTTTCTTCCGCAGTAATCTTTCCGCTTCATTTGACTCCCAAGGGAATCCTTGCATTCGACATAAAGATTGAAATCGAAGACAAAAGGAATCCTCGAGATCGGAGAGAGGTAAACTTTTGCTCCGAGAATAAAAAAAACATCGCTGAGATGATTTACAGTGACTTCTTCTAGCAATAAACCGCTTTAGGGACTTACGAAAACGGTGCGAGATTAAATGAGTCATTTTCAACCCGTAAATTCCGCGACACCAAAACTTGTAAAGTGAAAGTGTCTTGCAATAAAACGATACGGAATGACGAAGGGCCGCGAGGAATAAAGAAAGGAAGCCGGTAGTCCAAAAATCTTGACGCATAGTGAATAATTAAACAAAGGAAATAAATCAGTAATACAGCTCGTAAATAACTTACTTGATAAGTAAACTGAAATTAAGTAATACGAATCAAGAAATATGATATACTTCGGTAACGGAAATATCAAGTCCAAGAACGGAAAGGTGGGTGAAAAAAAATTGCATCACAATTTCCACATCAGAATTTTTATTCCCGATTCCTTCCAACCGTAATGGGCATTATAATAGAATGCAACGTTTTGAAACAGTATTTGTTTCGTGAAAAATGTGATGTGGCCCATGTGACTCTATAACCAACCAAACTTTCTTGTCCTCACGCATCCCTATATTCCATAAACTGCCGGCAGACAAAACAGCAAATATTGAGTCAAGGTACGTATGCTATGATAAAAGATTTAATGATGAATAGTTTTTAGTAAATTAATAATATTAATCTCAGCTATGAAATTTTTCTAACTTACATCACTGGAAAATTTATCACTTTCGAAAATTCGTGCAATATCTCTTTGGTTAATTTATGGTGAGATTTAGGTTATTATACGAAAGATTAAATGGAAAGAGGAGGAAGGTGAATTAATTGAGCCTCTTAGGCCGCATGCGGCTCCGTAGTCTCTTTGTAGCCCTTAATTATTAAGCTGATTGGCTAAAGCTTTTGCTGGGAAAGTGTAAGATTAATGCTCGAGTCGGTCACATCTTTTCACTTCCTTATTACTACTTGAATAATTTTTACACCTTAAGTTTCACAAAATAAATATAAAAAAATTTAATACAGTAAAACCTCATTAATACAAACCCAAAGGGACCGCAAAATCGAGAGTTCGTGTTAACGAAGTAGCGTCGAAAACACATGTACTCATATACAATTAAATGTATACTTTTTGAAGATAACTTCGAGTTTATTATTTTGGTAGGGTCCTAATCAGATCTTATTGGAACGCAAGCTTGTATGAAATAGTGTTTAGCTGTGTCTCAAAGACCATAATGCGAAATTTGAATTGTAAAATTTTACCAATACTGAATGGTATGAGCCTATATAGTGCTGAGTTTATTAAAAAATTGCAAAAATTGAATGGTAGCAATTTATATAATTGCTACCATTCTTAGACGTCTTGAAGTATAAAGCTTTTCATAATGAATGATAATCTTCCAGCAGTCTTTCACATAAATAATCTTTTCATTCAGTTCAACTGCTATTATTATAATTTGTTTCATCGCTATACATTTATATCACAACCCCACCACATGTTATTTGACGGTTTGCATTGAATATGTACGCCATTGCAGTGAACGGTTCACTTTAAAGCCATATATTTAAGCGATCCTTAGTTGGGACGAAGATGTAAATTTGAAATTTGTATGAACTGTTTTTCTTTATTAACTTTTTTCTGGAATAAATCTCCATCAGACCTTATGTTTTCCTATCAGGACCGCAATAAAGGTTTGTTCTTTCGAAAAATTCGCGTTAAGCAAGTTTCCTGTGTTTCATCTTTACGTTTACTCTTAAAAACCATTTTCTTTTGTATAACGGCATGCTGAGACTCTATAACAATTTACAGTAAAACCCATCAATGAAGTACCTCTCAAAGCCCGGTTGGCACAGAACATTTTAGAACCGAATAAACTGCTATGTTCAACGATACAAATATAACGTTTTCGAAATGCTTTTGAGAGCTGACAACTTCTGCTTCTAGTGAAAATATAGTTTTGGAAGAAACTCACGGAAAGAATCATTATGTTCACGCTTTGCTTTAACCGTTCTTTCCGTCATTTTTCTTCTCAAACAAATCGCCCGCGACTTAGTTCGAATCGAAATTATTTCGCAGCTGCGATGTCTTTCCGGAAAGTTTCTTTTTCCGAGAAATTGTACTGAAAAATAAATAGGTAACCTTTGGAAAAGTATATACTTTTAGTCACGCTGCTGATACAGAAGCATATGGCACCTTTTCACATTTCCCTCAAACTTCTGCTCTTTGCTTCATGGAAAGAAGAAACGTTTGGGTGTTGGATTTCAAAGATAACTTTCAATCAGGTATTTTATAAACTGAGATTCATCCCGTTTCTAACCAAATTTTTTTTCTAAAAAATAATTTGAAAATTCTATTCTTGGATTTATGCTAATATTTCATACAGCCTATTAAATACTCAGTTTGCTTACTATATCGAGTGGTAGTAGTAAAGTAGTATTGCTAAAAGTGATTCGATAGCTGAGGTCGTTCTGCGTATATGACCCCGCTAAGCTATGTTAGCCGACCGCCACCTTAGTATCCTAAGGCGCTACCCACTTGGCTATCCAGGAGCTCCTTTCTTCGCTACTAGTATGTTATCTCGACTTACAAGCTACCACCTCCTCTTTTCCAGTCATGTATTCATGAACGTACTTCCTTTGCGTTTATAATTCCTCTTCTCGTAGATATTCATATTTTCAGTGACTCCAAAATATCTCGGTAGTCACTGAAAAAATACCATTTTGGAGCTTAATGGTTTGCAGAGGGTTTCTTTTTAATCTAGAGGTGCGATTACAAATGCTGGAAACTAATTGCATAGCATTTCGAAAGTTAAGTCATCTAAAAAAATGTCTATTTCTAAATGGATTTGTTTGTTATTGAGAATTCAACTCTTTTATATATCTCATCGGCTATGGCGAATAAAAACTGTGGACGTTAATAGTCTACTATTGGCGAATTGGCTCGCATAGAAATTAAGGGAATGAAAAATAGTAGTTCAATTGTAAGATAACATGACTTTTACCACTGTGTTGCATTCGAGTGTGGTGTTCGAGAATAAGAAATGCTGCAGCGGAAGGCGATACGCTTTGTGAAGAATTGCAACTATAAATCAGTGAGCGTCACTCAGATGCTACAGGATGCAAGATGGGAATCTTTAGAATTTAGAGGATTTCAACGAAGGATTAATTTACCGGATACATTTAGAGAAAACACTTTCAGAGACGATGTAGCCGACATAATGCGTTCACCATGTTACTTATGCCGTTCTGATACTGCGAGAAAGATCAGCAAAATAGATGCTAGAACCAATCGATTCAAGAACGATACGCGAAAGTAATCGGTTAGGGAAATAGAGTCATGGTACATGCACCCCCTGCCACACGCCGAAAGGCGGCTTGCAAGGTACTTACGTAGTCTGGTCACAAACAGCACTCAAGGGTAGCTACCAATGCAAATATTTTCATTCAGCGTTCAGCAGATTTTTTATCTCCAACTTTTATTTTACCTATAAATGGCAAGCACAACCAACCGCTAAGGTCCGAGTGTGTCTTTCGGGTTCATTCTCAGCTGTCGTGATATAAAGCTTTATCCTNTTTTTGCAATCAATCTAAAAAGTTTAAAGAAAGAAAAAGTAAATTATTAAATCTTCGATAGTGTTGATTGTTCGATATTCCTCGGTTTACCTCATGAGCTCTTGAACTAAATATTGAATCAGTAAATAACGACAATTAATCGAAATCCACCGTAAATAAACAAAAAGGAAGTAAAAGAATTTACAGATGATGATACTAGTAATTATTGAAGATGTTCCAATTAACTTTAGTCTTTTAAATAAAAAAAATTCTTTTAAATAAAAATAACAATAAACTCCTTTAACAGATACAGGAAGGTCCCAATTATATCCGTTTTATAAATAAATATTACCGAAGATGACACACAGCCCTAGCCAGAAAAAGACGAATAGCCGAGAATCGAATCCGAGATCTTTAGATCGAGACAATAACATTCTTGATAGCACGGAAAGCTGTTATAAACAGTACAGTGTGGCTATAAACTGCTAAAATTTTGCTCCGCGAGAAGTGATAATTTAAGGTTACGAAAACGAATTTAAAGTCAACGAATATGCCGCAAAATATTTACGTTCAGGTCAATGTATGACAAATTTCTTTCCTAGCGCTCCCGATGTGTTTGCCTCGGAATTCGTTTGGTTATAAATGGCTCGCTTTGAATGAATTTCTCATTAGGTGACGCAAATGTTAGGCGATCTGGAAAAGTCTGAGGCTAAAGAGGAACTCAACATTGCGTGCCATACCTCCTATGAGAATACATTTTTCGGAGCTGCTATTCCAGTCCCGAATTTTGCTTTGTTCTCACGCTTTCAGAGCAGCTCTTTTCCCAGCATTTTCTTTGGTTACACTGCTTTTGATTAACGGAGCGAAATTTTCCGAGATCCACTCCTCATCCTGAATGTTAATCGTGAACTTGCTACAGTTAATATTCTTGTTTCTTCATGAGAAAAATCACAAGGTGCTTTCACTTATGAAATGTAGTGACGCTATTAAATTCAATTACGACGATCCTCATATGCATATTCGCTCCGGCGCGACCGAGTGTAACTCTTTGTACACGCCTCATTAGTGAGTGCGATTGCCAGACTTTTGAAAGTGCAAGGAGCCGGGACTATATATTTATAGTTTACATAAAAACTGAAATCGGGACAAGGCGAGATGACTTTGAGTAAAAATAACAAATTGAAATTAATAATAATAATGTAAGAATTATTAAAAAAAATAAAATTATTTTAAAGAAACACCCAAATATATCCTTATATAGTTTGAGGACTTTACAGCCAATCCTTTGGCATAAACGAATAGATCTGAATAAAATATGTATACGATTCTTACTGAAAACCTTTTCCTCTGACGTGAGATCTTTCCATTTCCATAATATCCTTACAGCAGAGTAAATGCTAAGGGATTTAATCCCCTAAGTATTACTAGGGAAGTTGCAGTTTAAAAGAACTCCAGAAACCATTAACACTGAGATCTCAGTTCTGATGGTTTCTGGAGTTATTTAAACTGCAGCTAACTCAGCTATCAGTAGCAACTTCAATTCTATCACTAGAGAAGATTAATTTTATTTTTACGGCACTCAAAATCCAGATATCTGCAAAATACTTTCCGGTTTTTTTAAAGGTTTACTTTAGATAAGTCGGGACTCAGGAAAGTCCGTCAAGCTGGTAAAATCCAGCTAAAATTGGGACATCTGGTAACCATCATTACGATTTATCCACTCGATTGCATCGTAATGTTACGTTGTATTATTTTACCATTATAATAATTTAATTCCCTCATAC
This sequence comes from Ladona fulva, assembly GCA_000376725.2. Taxonomy (NCBI): domain Eukaryota; kingdom Metazoa; phylum Arthropoda; class Insecta; order Odonata; family Libellulidae; genus Ladona; species Ladona fulva. The sequence goes on from KZ308592.1 coordinate 435,501, forward strand.
ATAGATCAGTATCTTATGGATCTTTCTATTGCCTTACCAGAAGCGAATATGATTGTTGCAATTTTATAATAATATAATTTTATAATCTTTCAAAATCATTATTGGAAGAACTGTACCATTGCATACAGCTTCAACGTTGTATTATTTCCATTAAAACATAATTAACAGTGATCCAATATTGATTCTTTATGATAGCAACTTGAATGGCAAAGTATAAAGGTGATCATATCGTCAACCAAACCAAAACTAACCTATCCATAATTTTCAGGGAAATTACCCGATGATTGATTGAGTATACAATGCTTTATTGGGCCTTGGTGGGTTGTGTCAGTTTGGTTGATCGTTTCGTAGGACTGTGCATACAACGATAATTTAGTAGTAGTAATATTGATAAAAATAATCGACATCCAAGGTCATTTCCCTCGTAGGACCCCATCGGGAATCGAACCGGGGACAGCTTTTACCGAATTCGAACGCGTTGCCTACTTGGCTATCCGGGATCCCCTATATAACGTTAATTTTAATGAAAAATTCACCGAGTGGTTGCTAAACTGATAGAAAACGATTATAAGATTGGAAGCCTTATGAGATTGGAACTCATAGGAGAGTTTAAGGAATATAACTGAATATACCGGGAAATGATGCCTAAAAAAAGGGATTTTCTTAACGTTATCATGATCCCTTGTATACCTTGTATATTGTAACTACGTTTATATACACCACTGAGTATGGCTACACTGATTGATTATTAGTGTTTAAAGCTTATTTTTTTCTACATTATATTTACTCAGGTTATTTATAGTTGGTGCATTTAAATACGTAGTGATTTTATCTATTTTGGGAATAAAAAATTATACACGCAAGAGCTATCGCTTACATTTAACAGGTTAGGTTATCTTTAGCATGCACTGCAGGTACAGTAATTATAAATATATTACGATAAAGAGTGTGACTCAGTTACATATTTACAGTAGAAAAGGTTGTGGATTTATCTGAAAATGTCCATAATTTGGCAATCTTTAGTCTTGATAGTTTCGAAGTTTCCCTCCCACAACCAAAAATAAAAATTCATACCAAATCAAGTAAAATAAACACATAATTTGTTCAAAATCATCTCAAAATTAATATTTAATACTGAACAGCTAATGCAGATTATCACAACGGTCATCTCGGCCAACGTCCTAAGCTCATAAGACCGATAACCGGGACTGGACCGTATCTACACAATCACTATTCATTTACCTATCGACAACTAAATTTGAGCTGCGTAACGTAGATTAGATGAGATGTACCGAGTCACTATGATGTGCACCGTGTGGAATTCACTAATCTTGCGCTAGACTATCCCACTTTTCCCTTATGCGAAAAGTTGAGAATAAGTTGCGAAATCGGCATTTACTTCCGCATCTCAAGAAAGTGGAGCAGTCGCTTGGATGGAGCCGAAGGATTTTTAGGAGAGTATCCGCCGTATAACGGATGCCTAGCAACCAATCTAAACACGAAAACTGCTAGGAGTGATAGACAAAGTTGTTAATTCAGCAATGTAGCCGCTAGAAGTGGCGGGTATTTCCTGATTCAGCGACATCTACTATCGGATTATAATTATGTGCCCCTGGACTTTGTTAATTTATTGCGAGCTTAATGCTCAACGCACATGAACAATATTTACACCAAAGTAAAGGCAATTCTATATGCTTTTCTTGGGATTTCTTGGGACAGGTTACAGACACCGTTAAACTTAAAATTCACCGAGCAAATGCCCAAACGCTCCTTATAGTTTACCCCCGCATCTTTGACAGAGATATGGTGCATCTGGTAAAATAGAAATTAGAAGAATTTCGAAACATTTTACGAGATGTAAGGATATTTTATACAGATACGTTTTGATAATTTAAACATTTCCTCTTAATCTTAAGGTTATCACACATTTTTATTTGGTTATAATGTACACATAATTATAATTTATTGTGATATGAAACATTGAATTGGGATAATAAATATTGATATGGAACATGGACGACCAAAATGAATGCCACAGTTCAGATACACTCATACTTCAGCAACTTTTAAATTTCACAGTCATAATTGAGACTTAGATAGAAGTAAAGGAAAAACACTTTCCTCTGTTTCGTAAAAAAAGACGAAACATTTTCCACGCACCAAAATATGGTGGCAGGAAAATTGTGCCGATTAAAAGTATGCATTTAGTTAAAATAAATCTTCATCGTTCCACAAATTGAGAGAGGAAGGATATATGCTTTTCCATACAAAAGTATTTTTATGGAAAGTAAGAGAGTGCCAATAAAAGTAAACATCATTTCTCTCTCATGGATTTCCATAACATCTCGGACGCCTCTGTAGATTTTGTTGCAAAAAAATTTTTAACCTTCTGTAGAATGTAAACACTCGGCGCACTGAAAACATACTTACTTAGTAGCATCCTTCTTGGATTGGAATGCAGAACCAGGTAATCAATCGAATGGACATCACATCAAACTAATGAAATGTAACTGAAGACGCGTTTATATTTCCCATCTAAACTGAAAGTAATCTTCTTGAGATTCTTCAATCAATAACAAAGGAGCACTTAAAAATATGAGAGAATTTCGCAAGTGATTTAAAGTAACCCTAGCATGATGCATAGTGAATACTAATGGAGGTATTCCATCGGGGGTGATCGATATACATAATCGATATCTTGGAAATTTTCATGATTTTTCACACTAATGAGAGAAACTAAAGAATAGGTTACTGAGTTGAGAGCAGGTGAAAAGAAGCCACTTATTATGGCTGATTTTCTATTCGGTGGATTTCCCAAATGCCGAAGATCGATCAGCTCTCAGAATCCTTTGGTCTGCGAAAATTGAATTAAAAATTACTAAATTATACATTTTTTATAAGAAATTAATGGGATGTCGATTTCTCATTATATATTAAAGGGAAGTTACGGCTACCATTCCTTGATGAATAGGATGTTTTTCTTTTGCCCTTTGGAGCGGTGAAGGGAAAATGTATCTTCCAATTACTTTTTTCTCAGTCTTGTTAATGGCTGCGGTGTGACGAAAGTTACTGAAGTATGAGTGATGATGAAAAGTGGCATTTGGGCCTCTTCCTATTGTATACTATGAAGAAAATCATTAATATTCATTGTCAGTGTGCTGCAATATCTACGACCTTCTCCATTGACGAGGTGCACGTAGATCGTGTATAATAAAAATTTGGATTAAAATTAGAAAAAAAGTTAAATTTTTCGAAAAATTCAAAATCTTCATTCAATCAACGCCAGCCCAGCCCGGCTGTACTAACGAACCAAGCATCGCTTGGGGTGGCAAAATTTTGGCTGCGAAGATTTTGATTCACGAGAATATCCTGACTCTGCTGCTTTGGCAACTGTTAACTATCAGTAAGTATATCTAATCTGGAGACCGCGCAGAAGACTTGACGATATAATAGGATCTTGAAGAGAGAATTTTCCACCTATAATTGTACGACAAAAATAGCGATCTCTACAAGGTGTCCACGAAATTACAGAGAAGAGGTGTGGGAAAAACTTTTTTTTCTCAAAAACGGGAAGAGACTGGAACAACCTTCCCGGGAAATTATTAAATGATAAGAAATAATAATAAAAAGTAATAAATAGAAATAAATAATTAATGATTATGAATAATAATAAATGATGATATATAATAATAAATGATAGTAAATTATAATAAATAATTTTTCTTATAATTGTAGAGAATTGAAAAAGAGACTATAGTATATCCTGGCTGTGTGGGGAAAGCAAATGAAAAATATCTCACTCCTCATCTTGCCTGGTCACCTCATTTCCTCTCCAGAAAGGAGGACAAGCCTGGTGAAGAATTTATGGAACTTCAGAGAACCCAATAAAATCTAGAATCGGATAAGGATGCTGGTGTTTATATACTCTCTGCCATAGATCCTTCGCATTTGGTAGTTGGTCAATAAATAACATACAATATAACAAAAGTCCAAGCTCTACTTTATGGAAGGGAGCCATAGTAAAGAAATAATAGAAGTTAATATCGTACTTTCCACATAATATATTATATACATAATCTACCCATAGATGTAACAAGTAGACGAAACTAGTCACTTCAAAATTATATACCTTCTGTGGAATGTACTGTGTTCTTTTATTACTTAAGTATGTAACATGCAATTACACCTGATTTTGAGATTTATGCTCGGTGATACATTTGTCCATTCACAGCAGTTGTCTCAATATAGGATGGGATACGAAGATTCAAGCAAAAATCTTTAAATCCAGCTATAAATTTACCTTTTGATGAAGGAGAGTCGAGAGGTAGTTAAAAGTTGGAAAGCTGGTTCAAATCCCTCGTGAGTTCAGAAAAGTTTCGGAAGGCCGTGTATCGAATCATGGAGATGTATAGCCTATCCCACTCGAGAGAGAATCTGGAACTTTCGGAAAAGCGCTATTCGTTGGCAATTGGCTGCCGACTCCCGCATTCCGCGATTGCAATTTTTTTAAGACCACTTTTTTTTGCGAAGGCCACGTGCCAACAACGTGAGGGTTAGGTTTTCACGACAAAAGCAGAGCAGTTTCTCTCCATCGCATTTCTGTTGACAAGAGCCAATTCTGGAGGAATAAATGAATCCTTAATACGATCTGTGAGCTTTCCTAAAGAGGTACAGATTTCATACTAGGCCAACACCGTAGTGCGATGGTCACAATGACAGGTTACGAACTGCTAGAAAGTAGTGGATAATCATAACCAGGGGCGTTGCCATGATTTGTTCATGGGGAGGGGGCTTAAAGATATGGAGTAAACACTTCATTGCTTACAAACCAGTGGCAGGAATACTTCCGCCCAAAATATGAAGAAAATAAAAACAGATTTATTTATTGATGTATAATCTACGAATCTCTGTGTTTGTATGGCGTAATTGCGAGAGGCCATTCTCTCGCATGCTTTCATATATTGTTGGATCTGTTCTCATTGGGGGGGGGGGGGGGATGAACCCCCAAAACCACCCCCTGGAAATGCCTATGACCATATCGATTTTATAATCATGTATTTTATTATTTATATTTATCAATTTTATTATTTTGTCGTTAAAATGGTAAGTTTGCATTAGTCAAGATAATTTAACTCGTGAAAATTAACTCGGATTCCAGCAGTGGATTCGATCTTTACAAACACAGAAATTTACAGTTGTTGCTAATTTTTAGGCAATGATTTCACTTTCTTCGACTCTCAACCACTTTTTTCCTTCGAAAGGGACAAAGTGTCTTGCGTCTGTTGGTTAAGTCATCAGCCCGAAGCCAGTTAGGAACTCCTTCACCATTAGCTGCCAAAACCTCTGCAGGGAGTGGTACGCAACGCTATACGCTAAATAGGCAAGTTGAGGAGTAAGGTAGTTAACTCTTTTCTATCTACCCTTTTCAATGAGCCAGGTAGGAATCACTGGAAAAGCCAACGTACGTACATCACAATGACCCTATAAGCAGCATAGCATTTAATAAGGTGTGACGTCAGCAGACGTCTGCAACCAGATTCATCAATGCCGCAGTTGCTTTAATATTGCCTTAGCCAAGAACATGAAGGACAGAACTAAATAAACTTCTGTACTCAGGCGCAAACACTGAGCAAGTGAGTAACTGTTTGATACTATAATATTACGTGGATGATTTTGGTAAGGGCAGTTTTAAGCCATCAAGCCCAAGATACAAAGATCAGAACTAGATCCCCAGATTGATTCTTCAGACTGGAACGTACTCTTTAGAGTAACACGTCCTTTTTTATAAAATACGTAGAATTATATTCCAAATATAACTATTTCGCTTTACTGCGGAAAGGATACACAAACTATTGATATAAAAGTAGTATTTAAATAGATTATAATAAGTAATGTATAGACTTTACATTATGAAGAGACAAATTACATGATTTATTCTACGAGTATAAACACATTGTGTGGAATTATTAACATATAAGACTCCTGGATAGCGGAAAGGGCAACGCGTTAGACTTCAATGAAAGCGGTCCTGGGTTCGATTCCCGTTCGGTGCCTATGTGCAAAATTATCTCAGTTGTCGAAGGTAACAATACTACCACTACTAACATATAAATGCAACATACTTTCTTGAAGTAGAAAACAAGAAAAATTGAACGTGTCATGCGACTACAAAAATATAGAAGATGTTCGAAAACTGCAAAGCTGTCTTAAAAAGGTCTTAAGGCCCTTAGCAACCGTTTAGGGTGCCTAATTATCAATCCACCCCTGGGCTTGGAGTAGATAGTATAAATGCAGAAACATCGTGTCAAAGGATGTCCCTGTATACACCCCTCAGGAACATAATTTCGTTCGGCAGTCGCAATAATGATCATTATTTTACGGCTATTTAATTTCAACGAATTAGTTTAAGTGCAAAATCCCCCGAACTCAAACGTTTCCAGGAATTTATAAACGGTGGGCATAATTAAGTTTTAAAGCTAACTGGTCGCCATTCAGCTTCAAGGCTGTCTCATCCTAATTGCTCAAAAAGAATTTGATGAAAGAGGCTGTAAACATCAAGAACAAATTGAAAATGTGTTTTTCAAGGTATGAGCGTCCAGTGTACAGAAGCCATAAATTCATAAAGGATATATCCTTGTAATGGACGTCGAATGATTGCGGAGATGTCGCATTACAAATCGTAGGAGTGATTGACGTTAAAAAAATTCCACGACTTCATAAAATCAGAAAAATTCTATGCAACGCTCCTGAACAATTCAGTGTCCTTCATTTTTTTTAAATCTGCAATCTTTCCTCGAAGCGGTCGTTATTTCCATTTTATGAGAGAAATGCATTTATTTTAAATGAAAAGAAACTTTAACAATACAATTAAAGAACACCTCATGGAGAAAATTTTGTCTTTGAAATTGAAATTTTGAATGTTTCAAAAGTTTATTTCGTCTCAAAATGTAGATTTTCCTCTTTGGATATATTGTATTGAATACAAAGGAAAGGAAATCTGGAAATATGTCTTGTTGAGAAGCTCATCAGAATTAATTTTACACCGTGCGGAATGAAAATTAGATTCTCCGAAATCCGAAATAATGACCGCCCACTTCTATTCAGTCAGTTTACACGATAAAACCTGCAATGAATAATACAATAAAATCAAAAATACAAGGAGAAAATAAACAATCTCTTTATAAGTGAACAAACAGGAATTTCTCATTCTTCTCATGACCTGTTTAAACTGTTAAATTGTTGTTTATAATTTATAGCTTGATTGTTGTCAGAAATCTTGTTGTTGTCATTTATTATTTTTTGATGTTAAGTACGTCTAAGATCTTCCACTCATTTGGGCGATTTGTGATTCGTATAAATTTTCCTAGCTTAAGTTATTCGTTTTCAATCATTACTTTTATTTATCTCTGTTCCCTGTTTTCAGGTCAGTTCTGATTTCCAAATTCTATTTTTTGCTGTTAAGTACATCTAAGATATTTATCTTCCACTCATTTGGGCGATTTGTGATTCGTATAAATTTTCCTAACTTAAGTTATTCGTTTTCAATCATTACTTTTATTTATCTCTGTTCCCTGTTTTCAGGTCAGTTCTGATTTCCAAATTCTATTTTCCGATACAATCGCGGACTGCTTTTTTGCCCTTGTGTCAAGATATGTACAAAAATAGGTATAATATATTTAGGTTGAAATTTAAGCATTAGCCTGCAGGAGATCCTTCTACCCCGTTGCACGAATCTTTACAGATAGTTCCATACACAAAAGTTTATGTATATTCCCTACCTTATAATCTATTATTCATAGCAAAAAAATAAATTTTCCCTATTATATTGAAATATTTGCAATTCAACTGTATATAATAAAATATTGTAAAGGAACCTTATTTGATTCCAGGAAGGAGTTGATGATCTCCTCAGTCGACGTAATAAATATTTTTACCTTTCTGTTAACAAACGAGCATTTAACTACGCTGGTTTCATAATTTCTTAGTTTCAACTTAGCCTTTCGTTCTTATCTTGAGCTATATCAGCTAAAATTTGAGGTAAAGTGGCCAATATATCATAATTTTCACAATTTAAAACATTTGGTCACTGAAATAATTCATCAGTGCGTGAACAGTCTCAAAGATCGCTTGCTGCATGTAAACTTCTATACACACGCTCTCCCCTTAACATCAATATGTCTCTCCTAGATTTTTACTTTTAGGACGTTCCATTCTACGGAAAAATGAAGCAAGACTTGCCGTTTAGTACCCATTCGGAAATTTAAGGATAAGTTTTCTGAGGGAAATTTTCGATAACCTCATCCCACTGAGATAAGACCCTATGCGCCTTCCTCCTTGAATAATGCAACAAACCGAACAATGAGCGACGACTCCTTAGCAAAAATAATGGCGAATTGGCGAATAAATTACCTCCGCACTGCGATTAGCCGCGAGATAATCCAGGGGGGAGAATCCGAAGAGAAGAGAACCCGCAGAGCTGGAAATTACCGGGGACTCCAAATCCTTAACACGCATTTAAGCCTTCGTTTTTTTCTTTTGTTCGTCTTCCCGTATCGCTCACTCGATCTCGTGTTCTGGAGACCATCCAACAAGATGTAATCTCCTTAATGAAAATAACGATTGTTTTTTGTTTTCGGAAATCACGCCCGTCGTGTCGGAAAGAAGCTGGGGAGAAAGGGCGGGCAAGGTCGGGAAAAAAGAAAGGTTTCCACCGGCGGTCTTTTTACCCTTGTTCAACCGATGATGTTCCCGTCTTTTTCTTCTCTTTTTAGGCAGGCGGAAAAGTTTCCGTGTCCAGGGTCACCGATGACGAAAATAGATGTCAGTCTCATTCCGCGAAATATTTTCATCGATGGTCGCGAACTTCTTTTGTTTGTTTCTGGAAAAGGGGTGGATTACACATCTGTGATAGACTTCGATACGAAATGTTCGACCGGCGTCGACTTTGATCGACAATATTTGGTGATTGCATTCGTAATAACATGCATCTACACAGTTGCTGGAATCCGAAAGAACTGGCCAAAAGGACAAAGGTAGTCTTGATACTTCCCGCAGCTTTTCAGGACAAAATCGGGTCTTGGTTGTGTGTTATTTTTCGTTACTCTTACACGATAAAAAGAAACAGGGTGTTAAACGTGACCTTTTTCAACGGAAAAGGATGCTACTCGAAATTTCGGAGAAACATTCGAATTCGTTGAGAGGCTGTTCGCGGAAACTGCTGGAAAAACCACCGATGACGCATTGTAATATCATTATTTACGTATTTATTCGGAATAGTTTGCGTACTCAATCCCACTCATTTTACGTAACGAAATCTTTTGATGCCGAAGTACAGGGAGCAGCAGATGAAAAGTTGGCTTCTTCTATTGAAACAGGCATTCATCTTTCCATTTATTCAGTTTAATTCTTTAACACTGTACGCCGATATTCTCCCAGATAAGATTTATCTGATTTTAGGAAAAATGATATCTTCAAAAGGAGACTTATTGAATGTAATATAAGCTAGGGATTGAAAAATAGATGGAAAGATGTTTGTGCACAATGGGAGGTAATGATCGGTGATGTTGTTACAAGTCTGACATCAATATATGATGCTTGTTTTGATTGTTTGATTATACCAAAACAATAATTATCTACATGTAATGACGGGGTATTCAAATATAATAATAGTGCGATTATATCGTAACTTTTTTTACAAGCTAGGGCAATGGAGGAGTGGAAATAACTGCTATTTCAATATCATAGCTGAGGGGGAAACAGATGTAATTTCACGCGGGAATTTTGGCTTAGAGATCAGCAATATAAACATTTTCTACGGTTGCCAAGATATGAAGAGAAAAGATAAAAAATTGAATCTACCCAGAATTTAGTTTGATAACTTTGTTTTTAATTGAAGATCCGTTTAACGATTAGAATATGTGCTTCTCTGTCAAAGATATGACATAATTATTAGAAATCGCGATAAAAAGTCCACACACTCACTCCAGTGAACTTAAATGAGCACATGTTCATTCAGTTTTTTTTGATTGTTCAAATACACTATGCAATATTGCCTTTATTTCTCTGAAAGAACAATAAACCATTCTGGCGATTGTCTGGAAAATCAACGGTGTACTCAACAAACAAATACGTTACATTCGGAAGCATTGAAAAACAAACGACTTTATCCGAACTCAGCAAATTATGAAATCAAATATACAAACAATAAACTTGTTTAGATATGGTATTAACCAAGAAGCGGTCGATTGCTGGTCCATATTTCTGTTGTTTTTGTGAGATTCTTTCACTGCACCCTGTCGCTTCATGATTTTTCTCGGTATGTACATTCATCACATTATCTAATACATACGATGGTACTCGTGTGTACTTATGATTCAGATGCACAGCAGTCAATGTCAAGCGAGCTTACATATACGCTCTCCACTAACTGAGAAATGGGGCGGCCGTATGTATTTTTATAAAATACACGTATCATTTCTCAAAAAATGAATATTAGAATATTCTGAATCAATAAGATATTTCCCCGATACTTTAGCATGTTTTAGCAGGCTTTTCAATTATTATTTTATATTCATGAGGCATGATGGCCTGCCTCAAAGCAATACTGGAAGGCATAGTGGATGGGAGAAAGGCAAGAGGCAGACCTCGATTAGAATTTGTCCGCCAAGTCATGAAGGTTACGGGCAGTGCTTCCTCCTCCAATATGAAGAGACTTGCCCAGGATCGGGAAGCTTGGAGGAACTCCATCACAAAGCAATCTTCGGATTGATGACGGAAGAAGAATAGATCAGATAGTGGAATAGAAATATTAATCAAAGAAACGATGAAGCTATCATTAGAAGCAGACGGCCGAGTGAGTGTATGGAAATATAGGTTGGTAATTCAACGTATTACGACAGCTATATAGATTAAAATCCCGTCCGACAACGATGTAATTAGTGAAACTGTTGATAGAATCATACCTAAAGTTAAAAGACACAAAAGTTAAACCGTAAAAAGTATTAGAAGAGGAATTAATAACGTATATGCCATGAAATAAAATGGTTCTCTTTTATATAAATAATCATTCAAGATAAATATATGAGCTTTGTCGTTTTAGTGTGAGAGATTTTTCAGTATATTCATGGAAATTATGTAAAATTACTCAACCATTCGACTGTTTGAGATATCGTTGAGCAACTTTTTGTTTTTCTGCGAACGAAGAGTTCGAAACAAGGGAACTGCAATCCAATTTAATTAATAAGGATGTCGGGATTGACTTTGTTTAATTACTCTATTCGATCGGATGCAACTAACATGCGTCAATTTCATCTAGATGACGACAATCGTGATAGACTTGATGGACTTGCGCATATTTCATTTAATTGAACTCTAAATGAAATTGGTTTTTCGAAGCCGCACGGCTTCTTTTTTGACCCACTCACTTATCGTGAGAATGTCACCAAGGCATTTTATCAATTAAAAGATTCAAAATGGAAATGATTAGTCCACTCTTATACGCAACCTTTTAATTATAAATTTAGACTGAAGTTATTATAGGTATTTCTCAAAATCTTCCTCAGCTATAGTACTAATTGCAAAGGAATTTTGATGATTTCTCACCAGAATTTTTCCATTTTTAACACACACATCTACAACGATTTTCTCTGAATTTAGTTTTACATTTCCGCGGAATTAAGGTAGAATTTTCATTGATATGACATCTTCCCATTCCATAAAAATCAATTAGGTCAACATTCAGATCTTTCTTCTAATTTGAATAAGGCTTTGTCATATTATGAAATATAAATATAACTATTACCTTATTCAACAATTTACCTAGAAGAATACTTATAAATGTATGAATTTCTTTCGGGCTACATACTTCAATTTACTGGAATTGTATATAAAAATGACACTTTATATTAATATGGAACATATGTGACATATGTATGCTACTATAACTTTAGATATAACTAGCTATTATAAGTATATTACCTGGTACATATGAAAACACCGTTCAGGAAATAAAAATTCCTCAATTTTATACCAAGAACTCTTTACGGGATTGATGAATTTAGGGGGAGGATCGCACTTGTAATCCGTAGCGGATAAAATTGAAACAGTAAAAGAATGGCAATTAATTTTCCGTTCGAACGGTAATTTTTCCAATTCACTCACTCCATCAGAACAGCCAGTGCCTCTTATTTTAATTAAAACTGGGGATGGATGGGAATAACATGGATTTCCCAAATTCAGTACACAAATAACGAATGGAGAGTTACGCGACTGGGATGAATTCAAATCAGGAAATCAAACGCAGGAATGAGGATTAATTTGTTTCACTCAAAGAGGCAATAGAGGGGAGTAGATAAAGCTGTTGAAAAATGGAGTTGCTTCATTATGGTACCAATCTATTTTGTTCTAAACCGAGTAAAGCAAGCAAATTCACCTAGAAAGTCAAAATTTGTTTTATAAGAGTTTGAATGAATCACCGAATCAAGTATTTATATTTTCAACATAAATGGCTTTAATTTTTTTAACATTGTAGGAAGACCTGTAGTAAACATTTTGTGATGAATATAAGCAATGAGACACGCATGGTTCATCTGCTTGAAATTAGAGACAGAAATGAAAGAGAAAAAGTCTGTCGTAACCGGGAATCGAACCCGGATGCCCCTCTTTCCGTGCAGGTGCTCTAACCTCTAATTTTACTACGATAGGATGGTCTCTTTTTCAATTTCTTGGGCGATGTTGGGAATCTGTGAGCAAGAAATTGAAGGAAAGAAGCTTTTTCTCTTACATTTCTGCCTCTATTCATGATGAACTTGAAAATCCATGTATTTTAAAATTACATCGAGTTATCATTTACCTATCTAAAATAAATTCTAATGTTCATGATGTGTACAAGGTGATTCGATAAGCTATTTTTATCACTTATGATTGCAAACTTTTATGTAAAGTATTCAGCCAAGTGGCCACTTTGAACCTCAAGCCCACTACGTTTCTTATCGAGATATTTGGAAATATTTTCTTTGGATAATGATACTATCAGCTAAATTCTATCATTCTCTTCGCATAAATCATCAAAAAAAGCTTCTTTGGGTGGAGCTAGTTCTATTGTGACCAAATAGCACATTAATGCTGTTCAACGAAGGATACGTAGTCTATTGTAGTTTAAGTTAAGTTTTAAATAGTCTCCCACAATTCAGTACTCTTGTAATGAACAACTCCCGAAATCAACTCTAGGAGTGAGGTACTTTTCCATTGCTATCCTCATTCAGCATAAATGTCATGAATGCAAAGGTTCATATAAGTGCAGCACATAGACACGAGGTAGAACAGTTTCAATATAGGTCAATAAAGAATAACGAATATGAACGATCTTATCAACATCGCTCTAAAAACAGTAACTATCGCATTATTGAAACTAGATGCAAGACTGAGACAAATTGGGTATGTACAGATTTCTTTTTTATCCTACAATAAAAGAAAATTGAAAAATAATTGATAAACATCAATATGTAAAATGAAATCACTGATTTACAATGAATTATTGTATTTATAATGCGTTTGAAACTCAGGGAGATCTTTTTGAATATGATCAGATGGTAGTCCTCATTTAAATTTTCCTTTCCTGGCAGATTCAATATTTATATACATTAAACCAGGGCCATCCAGTTTTGCATTGATTTCGGTACTTCATTCTCCTTTTTAATTTTTCAGGCAATTCATTTCTTCTCTCCAACAGATCTTTAACGATGACAAGCAATATGTACTTTAATTGCCCTTTCTTCATGACTTATTATCCGAAGGCACGTCACGTGTTCGAAATAAGTGAGTTAAGCTTCTCTGAAAGGAACTCCTTAACTTATTCGATTCAGATTCACTTTTGGTTGTCATAAATATTGGTTGTCGTATTTTTTTGATAGAAGTGCATTCCTGTTACTTCAGTAGACACGCTTTCGATTAATCGATTCAGATTAGTTTTGGGTGTCTGCATACAAAAAATTTTGCGTTATTCTGTATTTTGTTTCTATTAGCTTTGAGGATAAGATACATGAATTTCTAAGATGTTATTATTATGTATCAGGATTACTGCACTATGGATTCTTCCATTGCGAGTTAATATTTGGACGTAAGAAATTCTTCGTTGCCAGAAATACTTGAGTCGTATTCCGATGGACTCCTGTGTGTTGGCCTTCAGCTTGTGGAATGGAGACACGCAAAGCCGTTGTCAAGGGCAATAGAAACGAGCAATAAAAAGAGAAAGATATGTAGGAATAAATTTTAAAATGTCAACAGATAATGTCGATTTCCAACATGCAAGGAGACATATGCCGGTGTTCCTATACGCGGTTATACCACACAAATCTTTTTCGGTAGATATATAGGTTTCACCAAAACATAGCGATTTTTTACGTTTAGAAATTGTCACCTCGTCAGTTTAACTTTAATTTAATTGCTAGCCGTTTAACTATGCAGTTACTTAAAACGCGCACATTCACAAGGCGCAAAGCTTTCAATCTTTATCTCAGTATTTGTACAATAGCGACTTTGTATTCCAAAGGCAGTCCCTATCGCGATACATTTCAACGAGCTGCATCATTTGAACGTAGTTTATTATACGGATTGATATATCGCCCTTGCAGCTGCTTTGGTATGCACACGCTACTCGACTGACTCGGTCGTGGAGACTCCGTCCTGGCAGAGAGTAAACGATTTGCTTTGGAAGTCGTGCACGACTGACAGTTACTCGACCGCTGATTCTCACTTGGTCGATTACATGACTGAAGCTGTTGTTGGCCGTGCACTCGACCCCAGAAGCCTGCTGGCTAATTATCAGCAGCATAAATCTGCTAACTCTCGAAGGCGTTGTAACGCTACGCTATGACTATTATTATATTTAGGTTATTGAATCATATTGTTGATGAATACATACAGGATCTCGACTTAAACAATCGATGTTGGACGATATGTGAAATATTTTATCCTAGAAAAAATTTACAAATAATGATCTCGAGCCAAACTACATTCCATGACAAAAATATGAGCGTCAAATTTCCTGTCTCATGCTACCTCTTGCAGTTTTGCACTAACATTACTTCTCATTAAATGTTAGCTACGATAGAGGTCTGCTGGACACGAATAACATATGTATGTACTTATAAAAGCTACAGGCACTGGATAAATAAATGTATAGTTTCTCAAACATATAATTAAATACATGTCGGTGATGTTTACAGTAGATAATTGTTATTCAATACTGTTTACATTCAATATGAAATTTCTTACGTCCAAAGTATTCAAACGAAGGGTTCTTCAAAGAAAAGTATAAGTAATCAGACATGTTTGAGCCTGCATCCCGCTGTCATCTTGACGACTGAGATATTTCGGACTTGAAATAATATATCTGGAGTGGTCGAGCTCAACCTTGTGGAAAGGTGCCGCATCCAGAAAGAAAACAACCTTGCAATTTTACAATTAATTGTAAATGACGAGGTTGTTACCTTACTGGGTTGAAATTAGAAGATGTTTAAAACATAAACCTTATTCCTAAATCCTTTGACGAAAAGGATTTTTAGGTGTCGACTTCAATAGTGACCAACAGAACTATCAAAGAATTCCTTAGATTTCATTATCCTTACACTGAATTAATCCATTCTTCAAATTGCGACAAACATCACAATCAGAGATTACCGCCAGTTCTGGAGAACATGGCCTTCACATTAGATATAAAAAGAATCATCGAGAGCTATCAACCGTACAAAATCNCCCTCTTTCGTAATCATTAAATGTGAATCAATTCTTACGTATGTCTAAGAATATATATTAAAAGAGCAAACCTTCACATTTTACAGTACAAATATAAATATTAGATATCAGAATAATTCGTAAAACGTTAAAACATGTTAAATTGCGGGATTTTATGCACCATATTTGAAAGTAAATATCAATAGTTCTTGTCACCTCCGTTAGTACTGATGTCTTTTCAATATTATTCTCCTGTGGAACCATTTCTTGGTGGATTCAGATAAACCATGGCTTATTGTATTCAGAAGTTGTCAAATTTGGAGTTCATTGATAATTTGAAAGTGAAAATGGCTTAGACAGTCCTATAAATACACACACCCTTGCCTACAAAATCTCCCGAATAAGTCATAATAAGTCCAGCTCAGTGGATAGAGCATCCGACAGGAAATTGGGAGACCCGAGTTCTAGTCCCGGTCGCACCACACTTTTTCATGTCCGTTTCTCCTTTAGAAGAGAAAAGATAAGCTGGATCGATATATCTTCTGAGAATTCTAATGGTAAATATTTTGAAACCAGTTTATAAGGGAAGTGTACTCTCGTGGAGTTGACGTAATCTCTCACATTTTTATATTGAGACAGACTGAGGCTACCTGCCCGATGGAGTATTGCGTGCTATAATAATGAATTAACTATAATAAATTCCTTAAATGAACAACTTGGTCGAATCGAATTCACCTTAGATTTAACGTTGGAAGTCTCGGAAGGCTCGGCATTAGAAGCAATCTGAGTTTGATATATTGCCCTATTTTTCATACGCGTTCACTTTATCTCTTCAAGACTGATATATGCCAAAAGAATGGTGTAAATAAAAAGTAAGTTATGATGATTAAATATACATAACTAGAGATTGTGTATCATTTCATAAATTTGGATTTTATAAAGCGAAAAAGAGGCTGTTCCAATGGTGAAAGCAAATTTATTGTTACTTAGCGACAGGGCCGGCCTGAGGTTTACTGGCACCCCGGGCAAGGTGTCGTCAATTCCGTCAGATAGTTTAAAAATTTTCAGACTTGTCAATTCTTTCGAGAGAATACTTTTGGTATTAATTAGAAGATTTTGATTTCATAGAACTAAAAAATAATTTCAAAGAAAGCACGTTCACAGATGATATGTTGTATAATTCGTCCACCATGTTACAGAGGCCGTTCTGATAATGCGAGAAAGATCAGGGAAGTAAATGCTTGAACGAATCGATTCAAGAAACAATTTTTTACGGCCAACGGTACGCGAAAGTGATCGATTGGGGAAGTAGAGTAAGTGCCCTACACGCTGAAAGGCGGCTTATAGGGCACTTACACAGACATAAACATGTAACTAAATATTAATGAGTGTGTGCCCGATTTAATTTATTATTAATGAATGTAGCGGCTATGTCCCGTTAAGTTACTTCCGAAGTCTTTTTTATACACGTCTCAGTCTGAGTTATTCAGCCATTTTAATTATGCCTACTGGACTATTGATATCAGTGACATTTTTATGCCTTTTTTATAAACATTTTGATTTCAAGCGTAGTCATGGTGTTTAACGAGGAATGGCCAATATATCTTGACTACATTTGGTGTTTGTAACCAGTAAATACGAAATGTTCATCCCTCCAAATGAGTCCCTTAGAATGACGTCCGTTATTCTCAGCATAATCCGTAAGAATGTCCTTCGCAGTCCTCCAAGGCTTCTACGAGAAAGGGCAAGTCCTTCGCCGAGGGCCTCGCCTCTTTAAGAGGAATTCCATTCGCGGACGCGTGGATCTGCACAGAGATCGCGGAAATTATGCAGTGGAATTACATAGGCGAGGACGAGCGGTAAAAGGCACGCGTGACCGACGCCTTCGGTCGGCGAAAGCGTGCGCAATCCATGGGTGCATAACGGGAGGGAAGGGATTCGACAACACGTGACCGGTCAATCACGTTTTTCGAGCGTGAAAAATTGGGTGACGTCATGACCCGGTGATTGCTTCTCAGAAGATCCGATGATGAGCGGTCTCCCGTAAAGGAATGAGACGAAGAAAATGTAAATTAAGAATCAGCCAATCGGACAAAGATAAAGAACTGTCTGAGAGGCAACTACGTACTTCACAATTTGACGAAACTATTCTCGTGACGATGACAGTTATGTCTTACACAGCCATCAAGCTAAAAAAGGGAAGTAAACAATATGAAGACTTAATGACATGCGAAAAATGCTATTTCTTTAAAGGTGTCGTTTCTTACCCGGCGCACACCCGCGGGGGTGGCTGACGCCGCCCCCGTAAAATCTCTGCAAGTATTTATTCAGAACCAAATTCTCGAGGATCAATAAACATTTGGCAGCTTAAAAAATTGCTTTCTTGGCGATACTTTCTTGTGACGAGAATCAATTAGTTCATCACAACGGAGATTAACGGGTACATCCAATACGTTCATACCCCACTCAAATGATGATTTTGGATGCAACTTTTTCTTTTTTTTACTTTTATGGTATAATCCACATCGTAATATTTTAAGAATCACTAAATTTTTCCCAAAGTATCAATCATTCAATCAGTGTGTAATATCAACAAATTAAGGTGGAAACTATCGATTTTATCAGAGCTATAAGAGTCTAGCGTGACCGGAGTTCAAATCTGATCTCTGACCCCAAAGCACCTTAAGTTATTTCCTCTGAAGATACAGAAGATTTTGACTGTGGCTGCATTAGTTAAGACATCGGACGGACAATTATTTTAATACGAGTAAGAAACTAACACTATCCTACCCGAAATTTACCCCTTTCTACCTTCTCTATATATCTGTATAAAATATATACACCCGAATTTATCCACTACTTCGATATTCCCACAATCTTCACTCAAATTACAATCACCAGATTCGTTAATTCTATAAAACACAGAGTAGCATTCGGTTTATTTGTACTCAAATCCATTCAACTCTCTCCGCAACTAAAGCTAAAATATCTACTTGGGGTAAAATCCACGAGGTTATTGAAATAACCTCTCTACTCTATCAAAGTAAAGTTTAGACAATGGCAATACCTAAATGAATATTAAGAATTTATATGTGAATCGCACGTACCTTCCCCAAGTATTAATTTAGCTGAATTGAATGTTTACAATGGTGCGCGATGCCCAAACTACTTCATGAGATACCGTAAGGCATACAAAAGAAGGATGCGAGTAAAACCGTTGCTAAACAATTCCTGATTTTCACATCAGGCTGAAAATCTCGAAATAATGTAGACCAAGGCACGGCGTATGATCACTACACGATCGGTAGTGCATACAATATGTTTTGTTTGCAGTACACGGAATCCAATTCCAGACCCTTCTCTCGGGTCCATCTTCTGTTCAGAAAACAAGCGGTACTTGCACGCTCGGAATTCTTATGGGTTTATAAATCTCTATTCAACTATCCTCTCGTCGTACATATTTACCATTTCAATTTCAGCTAACACTGTCGACGTAAATGAAAATGAATATGAACGCCGTATAAGCGTTGTTCGGATTTCTAGTAACGTGTGTTTACTTGAAAAGTTGTCTTCTGAACTGATTTCTGTGATTGATAGAGTATTCGGTTTCCCCTACCGTATAACATTTTATAAGATATACATTTCATACGGTAGGAGTAACAGAAAACTAAATTTGTCGATACCCACCGTAGTCCCACATAATGGCTTAGGCACCGGACGGGGGGAGCCAAAACGCGTTTTGAAAAATTGAGGATAAGGAAGGTGTATTATAACTGTTAAAATATTTACGGTTACACGTACAATGATGCCGATGTTGTTGTACCCCCCTGCCACACGCCATTTGGCGGCTCGCGGGGTAAGTTTCTAAATCTAAATCTACCAGTGTCCATCGGCGCAGCGGCGGAGGAGGTTTCCCCCCAAGAGGGATGGATTCTTTAAGAAAGAAATCACAATCTAGTTCCCCAATATCGGAAAGATCAATTAACTTGATCTAGGTCAGTAAATCTCGTTTTCTATACAGCTAATTTGTTTACATCTCTTGTGGGATGTAGCTTGCATGATTGTACCGGCCACTATAAGGTAGGCAAATTTTCGTTCTCTCAACTGCATTGAACCCTTCCCCATAGATATATCCTGGTTGTGCCCCTTCCACTGGTGACTCGCATGTAATATATGTAAATGTAAATCTTATTCCATCTTTCTATTAATAAGGAATTACAAAAGTTTACCTGCCCCAAGAGTATGGGCAATTTTGCTTTATTCCCTGTCTCCCCCCAAAGACAAATCCTGGCTACATCCCTGTTCTCACCTTTATTCTAACGATTTCTTTTATATATTTCGTAAATCTTCATCTCGAATCACATTTATATGTAATTTAGGGCTGAAAATTTACCATTTACATTTAATTTCTCCGTTACTCATGAACCCCGACAAGATATTACCTTTTATTTCAATGAAGCTACCTGCCACTTTTTAACACTTAATTATAAGCTTTTGGCTCTACTGTTCTGTATTCTGTTCCCCCTCAGTCTAACATATGCTCCATTTCGGTTGGATTGGCAAGTTTCGAGATTTGAAATTGACGTTTATATCAAAGTTGAAATTTGAAGACTCGAATTGAAGAAAGGTAGGAATCATGAGGAATCGACCTTGTGGAAGCAATCTTTTGGGAATGCAAACGCATAGGTGTGTCAGCAGTCTTGAAATAAGCCAACCTAAAGTTGTATTCCAATGAGCAATGCTTTCACCTGCATGGCTTTAGTCCACAGCGGAATATGAATAAATCCCAGAATGCATAATTAATTCCGAATCCCTGACCTTATGAACTGCAGCGGGATTCATCCCGGCGAGCGGATGCATCAGGTGCACGCAGATATCATCGCTTGGAAATGCATAATACATTACAAGATTCCGCATGGCGGAGTCGTTGTTTTTACGAAATAGAAATAGCGGGTCTCACTCAGAAAGGAACACATAACAAAACTTACTTCAATGTATCTTCCACAAGGGAAATATGTACGAGTTTTGTATTCAAAAGACCTATCTCTAGGGTTCCCATCTACGCCGTATATTTGGGAGATTTCGGGATTTTGGTATGTTTGGAGTAACCTCATCTACCTCACAATGAATGGTTATAGTCTCCTTAATACGTGCAGATTTTTCATCAAATTAAATTGTGTATTTCATAGCGTAGCTCTGATATTAATCTATCTTAAATGACATTAAAACAAGCTGAAGCTAGTCATTCCTTAACAAAGAAACACAAGGGAAACTTTCAGAACATCTCACTACAAGCGAAACTTAACATGTATTTCTTGCGTCATCCATCTTGTATTGAGTTCCTTTTACTTTATCCGCAACTGGAAACGCTCGTACTTATACAGCCTCGTGAATAAATTCGAAGAACGATTTTAAACCATTCAAATGAAAATGAGTCGATTGAATTTAATCGTATTTGGCCTTATCAGGTATTGAATAAAATCAATATAATATCAAACAAGTTTACTCAACGTAATTTCTTATCAAGTTAATTAAGTTTTATTTATGTTTCATTACATTTCTTGGAACAATTCTTGATTAATTACAATTGCAGTTTCTGATCGACTCGAAATGAAGATCATGTGATTTAATTCTCGTATTTTTATCCTTATTCACGTCAGATACACGAAATATATCCAATGCTTCAAATGTAATCAATACAGAGTTATGAGTTAACGTAGCAAAAGTTACATAAAAATAAAAAAGTACCACATGCAACATGGAAATCATCAAATGAATTAATAAGCAGATGGATTAAATGGATGGCATTGTATTTTTATCGACAAGAAGATAATGGAAACTCATGGAATGTCAGTGCATAAACTAAAAATCGTACGGAATTAGTGATTTGTTAGGTGGCAACTTTACTGTTTGATGTAGCGAAAAAGCACATCTTCCAGGACAAAGTCACCCAAGTTTTCGCGAATGCATAATACACCTGACGTTTTTGTTATACATATTAACCTCGCGATCTACCAAT
The DNA here is from genome assembly GCA_000376725.2 of Ladona fulva. Lineage (NCBI taxonomy): Eukaryota > Metazoa > Arthropoda > Insecta > Odonata > Libellulidae > Ladona > Ladona fulva. The sequence continues at coordinate 457,252 of KZ308592.1, forward strand.
ATGCGAGGAAAAAATGACAATCAAAATATCCATTGCGAACACAGTACTACTATATTTCAACACTTCATGAGATACCGTAAGGCATACAAAAGAAAGCATTGCTACAATACACTATGCATTGCATTGAATTTTATAATAAAATCAAACGCAGCTGTGACTTACGAACTTAATTCGGTCCAGGAATTTCCTTCCTGGAAAACTGCAGCCTCTAACTTCCTGCAACTCGAAAAGTTCGTTCCTCGAAATCTAGTTTTCCATTATATTTTCTCGTTATTTTGTTCGGTTCGCATCTCGAAATTAAGTTCGTGTCTAGAGGTCAAATGGAAGNGGAGCGCGACTGGCGTCATTAGGATTCAGGGTTCGACGAACTGTGATTTTAAAGTCTACGGGAGGGATATTCTCCGCTTTAACTGAAGGAGAGGAATATTAAAGGAGTACTCTAAAAACTTCTTGGTACTTGTGCATTTATTGTATGCTGTCGGTTGTCATCTGTAATGACTAAAAGACAGTATACAAATATATAGAAATAAAAAGAATATTACAAGTAACAAATACACTTATTTATGAATGTCAAATAAAACACATCAGAAAACATACAGAAAATATAATAAACCGTCAATAAATTACGTAAATAAATTTTTCGAATTGTCTACGTATTCTTTGAATTGTAAATGTAAAGGAAATACAACGGCATAGAACAGTATGAAAGGTATGCAATGCAAGAATAATTTATAGTTATATTCTTCGTAGTCACTGATATTCTTTAAAAGCTCACTATCAATTACTTAAATAATTCTATAAGTGGCATTTTTGATGGAATAGGTACAGATAGGTCAGATCTACTTTCCAAAGGGAGCATTTATGACAGTTTCCTCATGAAATAATCTTCATTTAACTTTTAAAATTTCTGTTTTGTCATGATGAATAGAGTAGATCTATAGTGATCATGGAGAAGCTTCACAATCTGACTTTAATCAAGTTCTTCCTCAAATTCTTGGCTAATTACTAGTGTTACAAAATAACCTAGTTGGGGGCAATAGCCCCATTCGTCACTCCCCTGGATCCGCTAATGGTTCATTGTCTCCAATCGAATGCGATTAAATCTGAGGTAGCTTCAGATTGGATTTTCTGGATTTTGGAGTACACTATACGATAGAATCGAGAGAAAGTTAGACTTTACGAAACTTTTCACTTTATTTGGAATAGAACACATAAATAAAGTGTTACGAAAAGAATAAATAAATATACATTTTATAGTCTCGGAAAAGAACATAAAATGTAAAAATATAACAATAAAGTCGTAAAAGTCATTAATCTCCGTTACCAAACCTAGTTTATACCATTTCTTTTTCTACTTCCCGAGTTATAGACCAACGTACAATCAAATCCACATAATAACCGCCAAAATTATTTACAAAAAACAGCTACAGTGATGTCATAAGTAACATCTATTTCCTACGACAGTTAAAGAAAAAATTGAAGGATAAGTCCGTAAGATTTCCTGGCGAACAGTGTCGAATCCTCTTCCGCTGATTCCAAAAATTACAGCAGCGCGTCATCCGGCTTATTTGTTTAATCGAAACATCGCAAATTGGTAATCATACTTCTCCAAAAACCTCTTTTAATTCCATAGACTCCGCGGTCACTAAAAAAGAAAACCGAAATCATCTCCCACCGGCTAATGTATCAATCCCTCCCGTCCTTTTTCGTGTCGAAAATGGAAAAAAATTAAGTTCGTGGCTTTTATGAATTCACGTCATGATCGATGCGTCGTTTTATAGGATCCTCGTCGATTAAATGGGGTTTTTACGCCGAACATTCAATTACATTAAATCGTGACCGAGGCAAGTAATGAAGGGCGAAAAAACTACGGCTCGTTATTGGTTTGTTAGTGGAATTGCCTTCCGAAATGGAATCGCGACAAATTCTTGGTAGCGAAATGAAAAAAGGAAGAAATGAACGAACAAACATCTACCGCACTTTGAAGTGAAGAGCCAAATTGATAGTTACTTCTCTAATAATACTAATAATAATCACAAAAATAATGTGTTTTTATTAGATTGACACTATCAAGTCTCTTCTTTCATGAAACCATTCGTCATATCAAATTTAAAAGAGAGCTTGATGAGAAACCCGACCAACTCTTTTTTTGCTTTAAAAATATGTATCACGGNCATCCTATCCTCACTCATTATGGAATGATTCAAAAATGTTTCACTCGCAGAATCATTGAGTTGTTTACACCTACACAGTGTGTAGTACACACACACACACACACTTTTAAATACAATCTTTTTGATTTCTCCGATAATAGATGCTGTACCTTAACATACTAAGAAAATTTGTAAAAAATAATTATTCATTTCTAAATACTCCTATTAGCCCAGGAAATACTATAGTTTTGGAATCAAGAAACAGTTACATTAGTACCAACGGTTATATTAATCACAGGAATTACAACAAAAACCTATACACATATCTGGAGAAATTGAGCATCAACTAGAATATTCACGACATATTCAAGAGACAGTCACTCTAAAATCAATTTCAAGAGTGAGAAAGTTCCTGGTATTGCAAAAAAAGTATTTCACTCGGTAGAGACCATTCCAAGGACAGGGATTGGACCTCGAGAAAAAATAGAATAATAATTTAAATATTTATTAATAAAGAAATATTATAAATCAAATAATAATATATCTATTTCACCCTTGTACATACATTATTAGCAGAAACTCAAAAGGATAAAAAAGGAGAAAAAGGAAAAGGAGGAATACAGGTACCTCATAAGGAACACCTATTTTGGGATTACCTCAAATCGCATCTGCACACAGCCGATCCCTGTCATGTATTGTTTTTAATATTTTAGTACAAAGAAGAAAACAGGAATGAGTACGTGCTTACAGGAATTTTTTCACATTCTCATTTAAATCTCTCCATTTAATCGCTCTTCCATTCTTATAAGCTTCATATAGGTTCATAAGTGCATTAAAAAGTCATTAAATCCGTTTATCCGTTTCTCTAGATACGAAGTACTCCCTCATCGTGACGATAATTCCAAGTGCCAATGGCTTCTCCCTTTGAATTATTATTCCCTGTCCTCAAATCCCTCAAAAAACAATTCTCCAGCAGATGTCCCTTTCCTTTTTGCGACCAATTCAATCAGACCCATCTCGATATAATTTATTAAAATGAACGAGGGCCACATGGAAATGTACGGCTTCCGTCGTTTCCCATTCTTCCCTTTCGCCATTTCGAATCTGCCTCCCATTAAATCCTCCGCGCGACGAGTGACGCCTTTTAATTCCGATGCAGATTTATGGATCGAATGCGTCAGCGGAAAAGGAATTTCCTCGGATGCAAATCGGCTCGTAAATTTCCGGAAATGGAGATTTTTTTATTCGAAAATGAGAGCGCGAAGAAGGAAATGGCTGGTCGTCACAGATGCGGACGCGAGTTCCGCTTCGGAAAAAATATCTTCGGATTTTTGAGGCTTTTGAGGTTGAATGGAGCGCGACTGGCGTCATTAGGATTCAGGGTTCGACGAACTGTGATTTTAAAGTCTACGGGAGGGATATTCTCCGCTTTAACTGAAGGAGAGGAATATTAAAGGAGTACTCTAAAAACTTCTTGGTACTTGTGCATTTATTGTATGCTGTCGGTTGTCATCTTCTCAAAAGTTTGATTAATCCTCCCTTTGACCTTTAGCTAGGAAAAGATTTGGAGGGGGAATGAGGCATACTAAGTCTAGGTTAGGAGTGAGGTAAACTTACATTTGCTTTCTGAAAGCCTTCTTTGGCCTATAACATTGGATTCAGCCAGTAGGCCAGGTAGAACCACAACTCTTCTATCAAAAGAAACCCAAAGCTCTGAAGAGAGGATGAGAATTACTGGGCAAGATGAGGAGTGAGGTAGTCTGTCTTGGTTTGCACGCTTACGATTTCATAAGGGATTATTCTATATGATTGCAGACCAAAAGCCTTAAAATAAGGGCCTAATTTAATAAAATAGGTCGCGTTTCAAATTTCCAATGTTTTTGGTTAATTTTTTAACTCAAAATACTCGTATACTTATACGAGTATATGCTAGCAGGTTTTGTATTGCACCCAGCAATATTCTTCTCATTCATATCGCCTCTATAGGTCAGGTCAGTTTTAGCACATTCATGCTACAACTGGAGAAACCAATTTTCACAATTCCATTCGCGCAATTCCATCCAATATAAGACCTCCTTGCTACGTTTCAAATGTCCTCGCAAACATTCATGTATTGTAAAGTTACAGTTGAGTACGTAACAAGAAACGAACTCTAATATGCACCCCTTAAATAAAATTAGTAACAGTTTGCCACTACAGAAACCCGAAACATTTGCATTGGCAGATTGAAATATAAATAATTCCAACTCAAAAGTCAGCAAAAATATTCCCATGCCGGGAATCGAACCCGGGCCTCCTGGGTGAAAGCCAGATATCCTAGCCACTAGACCACATGGGACTGAACACCCGGTAGATGATTCGCTTACGTCCCAAGTTGGTCCTGCTGACCAAAACCTCGGTGCATGCAAAAATATTCTAAGATTTTTGCTATCCCACGAGCTTCCATCGTTCTACCAAGTCTAGAATTTAAAGAAATGGGTAAAACTGGAGGAATAAATCACGTCAAGGAAGTATTTGTGCATTAATTCAGCTTCTATAAATAAGATAGTTCTACTCTTAAGCGTCTGTGAATTCGACCGAATTTGGTAGGTTGAGCGTACCCAGAACGTCAATCACATATTTCCAAAATTTTCTGCGGGAATAAGGTATATCTTCTTTGTCGTAAAATCTGATGAACAGGGACCAGAAAAATTCTTTTTGACGAGAAAATGACTATTATCTAGTCTCGAACCAGGTATCCTATGCTCTTGTTCTCTGCTAATCTTTGCTGTCAGCCGTCCTCATAGGTGAGTTTTTACAATAAAAGGTCTTTAATAAAAATGCTTTTATGGGATAAGCTCTGAGTCTTATAAATTCGAAATTATGATCATTCGAGCATGGATTGAAACCATCATCCTATCCTCACTCATTATGGAATGATTCAAAAATGTTTCACTCGCAGAATCATTGAGTTTCACTCGCGTGGACTTGTTCTACTCATTGCATTCTGGCTTAGTGAAAAAAGCGAACACTCCTCATCTTAACTAGTAAGCCTCATTCTCCTCCCCTCGCTCTTCGTTAATAATGGTAAAGGTGATGAGGTTCCAACCTGCCTTCTGGCTGAATTCCTTACGGGAAAAACTTCGCAGACATCACCTTACCCATTCTTTTGTAATACAGAAAGACCACACAAATACTATATATCAGAGATGTATTTAATAATAATACTGTTTCCTCAAAAAGTTCCTAACTGAATGTTTGCAGGGAGTTAAATTCAATTGCTTCGAAAATTTGGAATTTATTCATGAGAGATATCACTACTAAAAATTGAGAACGAAGCCCTTTTGGAATACGTTAAACCAAACACAATAGCATCACCAGGTTTGAAAACTTGGTTAAATCCTCTGTGATCGATTACTTCGAAGTCTTTTCCAGTAAGAATATATAGCATTCTATGATCCACACAAATGATTGAAAATAATAGAAATATACCTTAGAAAAGGGTAAGACTAATTCATTGTACAAATGTGACAACTGCAAACAGGGTGCAACGCAGATTTCAGTATTCCGGATATAACTTGAGCGCATGCGTCGCGAATTTTGATGCGTTAGTGCATCATGCACAAGATATTTCCCATGATGTGATTCCGCGCAGTTTGTTATTGTTCATTCCCATTAAGCAAACTTGAAGCAGAAGAGTTTTCCGAAGCCAGTTTTGGACTTTATGAAAATATTTTTGTAGAATTTAAAATAATCGTTAATTAAACACGACGAGTGTAACCAATCTCACCTACTCAACGCTAACCGTGGTATAATGGATCTCTCCATTGTCTCGAAGTGGAATAATTCAGCATCCGTGGCATGGATTCATTAGACGCCGGTCGTGAGTGAGGTGACGTGATCCGCATTCAACGCAAATGCTTTCAGCAACCGTCGCTTTCATTGGAGCCAACTCATTAGCGGCAAGAACTGATCATCTGAGTGAGATCAGATCTTTATTGGGACCAAGATCGTCCAAGAGCGGGAATCTATGCCTTCATTTGACCAATTTTTCGATAGGCAAACGAGAGGGGTGCAAAAAGGGAAAAGCGTATACATTTAGAGATCGCAATCATAAGGAAACATTTCATGGCTTTGATAGGAGAGATTTTGCCCTTTGCAATCTGAGAATGATTATTTATCTGTGTAATATCAAGAATTTCCACAATATCACGCCCGCATCTGTAGGTTTTACTGACTAAAATTCTACTAAATCTTCTTTGTGATTTTATAGAGTGGGAGTTTCGTAGTATAATAGTATTCCTAAATTGCTTCGACAGCTGAGGCACGAGTATTATTGCAAATATTTGCTCCCTCGGGTAGTCGAACCCGGGACAGCTCCGATAGGGAATTTAAATTTAAATTTGATCATGGTGCTGTGTCTAGATTAGACACACCGCTACATCTAGCGATGTCCTCTATCATCAAATTAATTTTATTTGTAAATTAAAAATGAAAACTCTTGCGTTAAACTCCGGCGTGATTCAGTTATTAAACAGCAATGCTTGTTTCAGCAAAAAGTCTAATAAAATGACTTTAGTCTCATAATTAGGACGACTTACTAATACAACTAACTTACACCTTATTAATTACCAAAATAGTTTCTAAAATATACATTAAAATATAAACTTTATTGTAATTATAAATACTTGTAGTACATTTATTATAACAGAATTAAAATATATGTACTAGATAATGCAACAATACCAGTTTAATTAAATTCAACAATACTTGATACCATTCAATTCTGGGTTGCTAACGAAATTGACCTATAGCCTAATAAGACCCGTTTATTGTTTTTGTCGAAGCTGACGTCCTAATTTTGATAGAAAAAGAAATTAAATTTTTAAATTCACAGACGAAGGCGTAATTTTGAGGAAATCCAGGAATTGAACATACAAATTTACTTTGACATTGATTATTTAGAGATCGACCGGTCGGTACACGGTTATCGCTGAAAATTGCTATTTCATTGTATGTGCTTCCACATTTAATAATGCAGCCAGTACATCACCACCTCAACTACTTCTTTATGCACTCAAGCAAATAAGGAGTAAAAATAAGGGATAAATAGGAAACAGAAATGAATGCGGGATAAATATTGATAAATTTTAGACGATTGAAGGAGAAGTGAAAACAAAAAGGGGTGTGAATGGAGTAGAATAGAATTGGATAAGAATTAAGGGCGAAATTAAGACTACGCAGTCTTCTCTTGCATCTAAACATTTGTTGTTTTAGCTTCGGGAATTCGGAATTGAGGAAAAATAAGCAAATAAGCTATTGTGAATTTAAACACAACCCCGTCCCCCTGAATCTTTCATACGCTTTTAGGTATTACCACTACTAGTGATCCGCAGCCGGAAATTCCGGGTGCCCTATTGATCATGTGGGCCTTAAGTTGGTGTTTTTTTAGCTTTTTTTTTCGTAGTTTCTTTAAATAAATATATTTAGTCAACTTGTTCTTTGAAGAAGATACTGTCTGGATTAAAAAACTTGTGAAACAATCAGTGGGAGAAGATTATATGGAAATTCCAAATATAAACAAATCTATTTTCTGAGATGCGTAAAGAAAACACTAATTGATAAAACGCGAAAATGTAGTATATAACGGTGTCGAAAAGTTTCAATACAGCACATTGAAAAATTCAGTCCCACATTGAACATCGAATTCTATCCCACATTGGCACATTGAAAAAATAAATACTATTGATGACAACAGAATAACAATTTCAGATTAAAAATAAATATATTATTAATGCTTCGATATGTGTATGCAAGTGTTACCACACTTAGCAAATAAAAGCTAATACAATATAATAATAAGGGCATCCATACGGAATATGATATCCACAGCGAGGATTTGTCTATGGGAGAGATTTAAAGCCATGGAGTAAACTCTGCATTGCCTACAATCTAAGGGCAGGAATATTTCTACCCAAACTCTAATAAAAATATAAACATATTTATTTTAACTCGTAACTACCTTTATTGCTGGCTCAATTCTCACGGGAGAAGGGGTTTAACCCCCAAAACCACCCCCTTGGTTACGCCTCTGCATGCAGATACTATAATGATGAACAGTATAATAATAAAAGAGTAATTGTACGTGGAGGAGAAAAATGAAATTACCGGAAGACAAGAAAAGCAAAGGCAGATAACATAAAATCGCTACTTCACGTGATCCACAAGGAAATAAAATGAAAGAAGAGAGAAAAGTATGAAAGCAAGAGAGGAAAGAAATAGGCAATGGCAGTGTGGGCTTTCGTGTTTCTCAATCAATCTCCGCTTCTTTTTTGTTTGAGGCAATCCCAATTCCAAACCGAAGCCGGTGGATTTTTTCCCTCAATTTCGCAACGAAAGCGACGCGGCCTGCGATGAAAGGCGTCGATAAACACGTCCAATTGACACGAGTCTAAGAGTCGGGAGTGGCACCAAACATTTCCCCGTTCAAACGACTCTTTCCGAGCGAAAATATGAGACCTTGTTTGTATTTGTCCGTGCCTTTGGCCAAATTGGTATTGACGGGCCACGGTGGGATTGCACGCTTAAAATTACGAGAGGAAAACGTCTGAATTCTCAATCCCAGAAGGTGGAAATCTTGATAACTGGGTCCAATAAGGGTATTTTTTTTTCGAAATACATTGTTGGTGCATGCGACATTTTTAAATGGGCGTACATGACTCTCTAGAGCCAACATTTTTCTGTACTTTAGTGGTAATTGAGGTTTATACTCGTAGACAGGTTCGTTTTAGTCAAGGTAGTAGAATTATCAAGAAAATTTTTGGGAAAATATTGCAATGATTGAAAAAAATTATAACTGTTTTGTAATCTTACTTCAAATTATCACTTCGCACTCAGCGGAGTTGAACGGAAAATTCCAAGTTTGGAAGAGAAGTGCAATTGCCAACGTCTCACGGCTAATCATTTAACTTTGTGGAACTCAATTCGAAAAGTATTTAATTTATTATTGCCGTGAGCTATTTCAACATCTTTGACGGTACGTAGTGTTTGGGAGAACTTTAAATAATGGGTTCGTGTAACAATCATTCCATAGCTATCGATGGAGTTTAATACAGAACATTTGCTTGCAGTTTGCTTGAAAATATAAGCGATTTAGACAAACTTCACAGTCTTGTGAGTCCGTAATAGAATTTTAGTCTTTATCGGTAGCTTCTACCAAATTTGAAATTAGAAGTAATTTTAAACTGAAATTATATAGAACTATGCCAAAGCAAATTCAAAAATAAATGTTAAAGTCCATAAATTTCTTGAAAACAAGAACATTTACATAAAGAAGGACAAGTTTCTTTCTGATAATTTAGGATAATTCGAAGTATTTCTGATTCAGCTTCTGATTAGCTTAGTTAAATTGGTGATCTTTAAACGTGTTTTTGTCCTATGTCTGGATCGTCATAACTCCGCAATTTTACTTTATATCGGGATAAAAAGTTCAGTAATCATTTCAACTTATGTCATAGTCTTTACGGAAGAAATAATCCAGCATATATTTAAATTTAGTGATCCAGAAAAAATCATACGATTTTTAAGTCGCCTAAAGGTCAGTACATTTATTATAACAGAATTAAAATATATGTACTAGATAATGCAACAATACCAGTTTAATTAAATTCAACAATACTTGATACTATTCAATTCTGGGTTGCTAACGAAATTAACCTATAGCCTAATAAGACCCGTTTATTGTTTTTGTCGAAGCTGACGTCCTAATTTTGATAGAAAAAGAAATTAAATTTTTAAATTCANATAGGATGGTATCTCGACTTACGAACTTGATTCGTTCTCGTTCGGAGTTCGTATCTCAAAATTAAGCTCGTACCTAGAATTCAAAATGGAGTAAGAAAAATTTCGTGTGTAAAACGGTTCATAAGTTGAGATACCTTACTATTCTAGATTCAAGTTCATAGACATGTCATAAGGTTTCACTAGTGCTTGAGATTAAGCGGAGATAGCGATAAATAACACAGTAATTCAATCATAGACTAATAAATGTCTGAACATTAAGGTTCTTCTTTTGACCGCGAAAATATGTGTGCTTTCCATTCCCTCATCAACGAAAGAACAATTTCACGTCTGTCCGCTTCCATTCGGTCTAAATGAATTTCCAAAAGGCCGTAAAAGACGTCTCCGAAAATACGTTTCCGAGAACTCACTTTTATGGATAATGATTTCCGAAGAATTCCCTTTCGAAAAAAATTACCAACCAAAGAGCTTATGAACCTTCGTTTTCGAACAAAGCTCCGTCTTCCAACAGCGTCATCAATTCGCACTTCTTTTCCCCGCAGTCTCACTTCCCTTTCATTTCACTTCGCGGATTTTCCGTTATGTTTTCCTCCTCGGATCACGACTGAGCTTTGTTCCCCGTCAATAGCACCAGAAGGCGCTCTTTTGCATAACGCGTTTCCCCTTCCAAACAGCTCCACCCCTTCCTTTCCTCGTCATCTCGGTCCGATGGAATGAAAACTTCAATCTCACCAACTGCTGCAACGCATCCCGCAGTTAAACAGATGCATCGCTTTGGAAATGCGGGAAAGGGAGCACGGGGTCTCATCACGTTTAACATTACTCTATAACGAATTCTGTGGAGGAGTTAGGCTCCACTCCCCAGTCGGTAACCACTCCCATGAGGTGATGGGGAGCACTTCCAGCTCTTTACACCCTGACCCTTCTCCTTACCCTAACTTGACCCTCCTTTTTCTCCCTTTTTTACTTGTGTGTATTGGTGACTTGGAGAATTATTTTTGCCTGATGACTCTAGCGAAACATGTCGCCAAATTAAATATGCAGTGGAAATGTACGAGAGGTGTAATTCCTATTATCTCTATGCATCTGTCTGTACAGTATTCAGCCCGAAGGCTGGTTTTAACCTCATTCCTCCACCATAAGAAACGAAAAGCTTTGGAAAGGCCGAGGCGATAAAATGAGGAGTGAGGTAGTTTGCCCCTGATTTCCTCACTGAGACAGAATGTCATGAGTGGAACAGGTCCACGTAAGTGAAGCACAATGACTCTATAAGTTTCATAAATTTACTTTTCGTAACATTCATAAAGGAGAGACTTAAATGAATGTCATTATTCAGCATGACTCATACTTCAATAGCTTTCATATTATCACAGCCATGGACAACACTGAGATAAAAGTAAATAAAAGATACGTTCTTCTTTTGCTGTACCAAAAGACAAATGAAAAATATTCCATTATTCTGGACATGGTAGCAGGACCAATCTCTATGCATCATATTTACCTTAATACGCAAATAATTCAATCATTCAAGCAATCATATTATTTTTTAGCGTAATTGTGGAAATAGTTGTAACCATGGTAATTAAATTTCCTTCGTAAATGTTTAGGTTATTACAAAAGAAGAGAAGAGGTACAGCGATAACTCGACTTACGATCTTAATTATTTCTAGCTCGGGGTACATAACTCAAGAAGCTTGTATCTCGAAAGCCAGATTTCGATTACGCATTTCCAGTTTGTTTCTCGATATTAAGTTCTTATCTATAGGTCAAAATGGAGAAGGATAAAAGTTCGTATGTTGAAAATTTTATACGCGGCGCGATTCGTAAGTCAAGGTACCGCTGTATCTAAAAAAGTAAGCAAATCTTTAACTAAAAATGCTTTTCAGAATATGTTGATGGAACAACCCACCAATATATCTTAGGCCGGCGCCTGTCACGAGGAATGGCGACTCGTAATGTTTACGATGTTCCCAATTTTCCGATACCGAATTAACGAGGTTAACTGAACTCATTCACCCCCTAAGCACCCCACACTGTAACCAGCCCGTCCCCTTCCCTTTTACCTCCATAGGAACACGAATACCTCTCAAAAGCGACTGGGTCAACATATGTCCTTGGTATTTTGGACGCCCGCCTTATTTCTGCATCTTTTTTCTTTGAACCCGTTCGCCTCAAATGGCACGTAGAGGTCACAGAGCGGGCGAGACGTCATATTTCCTTCGCAAACAAGCAGAAGAAAGAGAGAGGATCCAAGTGAATGATTACCCCGAATGAGGAATGCGATAAATCCTCTGCATTCGCGGAGGCGTGTGTAATAACCGTTTCCACCGAACATTGCGAGAGATTAAGAAATTCAATTTCAAATATTAAATCTCTCTGAATGCCTCATTTTGAACCTTTCACGGAGAATCAACCTCGTGTACCGTTATGCGACGGAAGACAGGTTTAAAAGGAATTCCTTTGGAGGAATCTTCATTGATAAGTTCATGGTAGTCTACCAAATTAATTTTCCAGGGACGAACATTTTTTTCCAGAAGCTATGCGACTTTTTTCTGACCTCATTAATGTAGCTGGGTCACTCAGGCATAATTTTCTGTTTCAACTTCATTTGAATTATAAATTAATCGTTATTCTGTTGGTCAAAAAGGTATTATATACACCATAAGCAATCGATAGCTGCGGAGAGGGAATGAGGCTTACAAGGCGAGATGAGGAGTGAGGTGGTTTGCCTTTGCTTTTCTCACTGAACCAGAATGCTGCGAGTAGAGAAGTGCAGTGAATAGAACTATCATGAGCTTCAATTATGAGTGGTCTGCTCCAAAATGAATGTCAGTAATCAGCAACACTCTTACACTTGTGGCTTTCATATTCTGAGCGCCATGAGCAAGACTGAGACGAAAACAAATGAAAGATAAAGACTTCTTATCTTAAAACACTTATCTATGTTTGCTATTGCAAATGTTTACAGTACATAAAGTAAAGAATAAACGCAAAATTTTGATATGAGATATAAAAATAGAATAAAATGTTGCACAATTACCTAAATATACATATACATATCTCTTATACTTATTTTCATTACCTCTCTCCATTGTCTCGAAGTGGAATAATTCAGCATCCGTGGCATGGATTCATTAGACGCCGGTCGTGAGTGAGGTGACGTGATCCGCATTCAACGCAAATGCTTTCAGCAACCGTCGCTTTCATTGGAGCCAACTCATTAGCGGCAAGAACTGATCATCTGAGTGAGATCAGATCTTTATTGGGACCAAGATCGTCCAAGAGCGAGAATCTATGCCTTCATTTCACCAATTTTTCGATAGGCAAACGAGAGGGGTGCAAAAAGGGAAAAGCGTATACATTTAGAGATCGCAATCATAAGGAAACATTTCATGGCTTTGATAGGAGAGATTTTGCCCTTTGCAATCTGAGAATGATTATTTATCTGTGTAATATCAAGAATTTCCACAATATCACGCCCGCATCTGTAGGTTTTACTGACTAAAACTCTACTAAATCTTCTTTGTGATTTTATAGAGTGGGAGTTTCGTAGTATAATAGTATTCCTAAATTGCTTCGACAGCTGAGGCACGAGTATTATTGCAAATATTTGCTCCCTTGGGTAGTCGAACCCGGGACAGCTCCGATAGGGAATTTAAATTTAAATTTGATCATGGTGCTGTGTCTAGATTAGACACACCGCTACATCTAGCGATGTCCTCTATCATCAAATTAATTTTATTTGTCTATAAATGAAAACTCTTGCGTTAAACTCCGGCGTGATTCAGTTATTAAACAGCAATGCTTGTTTCAGCAAAAAGTCTAATAAAATGACTTTAGTCTCATAATTAGGACGACTTACTAATACAACTAACTTACACCTTATTAATTACCAAAATAGTTTCTAAAATATACATTAAAATANTCATCGTTTGAGGTTTCCCGTAGTTTAGTGACTTTAATTTCGAGAACTACTCAAATTAAAACAATTTTAATCTAATTTTTAAAGCTTTTGGCGAAACTTTAACGGAAAAAACGTCGATTATTTAGGGCCGCTGTCACTTGCGATGCATATCTTTGCACGTGCTGTGCAAAGCTGTGCATGTTCATGAAATCTTCATTTAAATCAACATATTTATCTTGAAAACTGTCTGTGGAATGTGGTACTTCATGCATTAATAGCAAAATCCATATCTAACTTTATTGATTTCTAATAATCTATCTTAGCGTATCCCTAGCGAGGGAAAGCGTTCCATTAGTGAAGAACGTTTGAGCCAATTAGGCGGGAATCGAGGAGGTTGGTGTCGTTTTAATTTATTCGTATCACAAATTTGAATTTCAAACATTTTGTTACATTGCGAACGAATTCTCATAGGATTTCATTGCCAATCATCAGAAAGCGAAATATTCGTAAATATTAAAGCGCGACAGTGAGGAAAACGAAAATTTCGCTCCTTGGTGGGAATTGGATCTTTCGAATGGATAGAAAGTGGGATTTGAGACCATAAATATTGGGAAGCGCTGACACAGCTCCTCTGACGCTAAAACGACCGTAAGTAATTGTCACTTTTAGCGAAGATTTCTTTGTGAGGGTTTGTCGATTTCTCTCGGAGTTCACACTCGTTGTTCACTGGAATTACTAAATAATTCGGTTACAATCGCGTACAGTTCGCGGAAAAAAATTGATTTTTAAAGTGACTTGTACCAGCACCTATTTCTGTAATTTATCTTAGGGAGTCTGATTGGCCTATAAAATAGTCATAACATCCGTAAGATAAAAATCAGCTTGGTCAATTATTGTTAGTGGAACCGTTTAAGCACCATATTTAATAAAACACATGTACAGATTTCCACAAATCAATAAAAACATAAAAAGGACCGGTTTTGGAATAGATAATGCCATCATCAGGTAAAAGGAAGGACAAAACAACGACTCACATACTAGAACTAGAGGTGTGGGGTGCTGAAAGGGTGAAGCGAGATGGGTGGGTATAAAAGGGGGATAGACTAACGCAGCGCAGTAAAGACCGTTTTGAAAACTAGAGACTGGCGTAAGGTTAAGGGTATGCAGGAGTTCGAGGTGAAAAGGCGGGGGGAGGGGGTGTTATGAGGGAAAAAAGTGCTTCGTGATCGCAGAGAGGATAGGTAAATATGTAGTCGGTAAGTATTCGTTGGTCAGCTGGAAAATGTTTACGACTGATGATCTCAAATAATTCTAAAAAATCTAGTCTCTTGCGTTGGTTCTAGAAGTGCAGTATTCCTGTTTTATAATCTGAGGAGTAATTATTATCATTCAAATCTTTGGCGAAATGAGATGTTGAAGATTTCAGAATTTATGCTTGTCTGTGAGCATACATTCCTGTGCCAAAGTTCCTAGCTGTTTTTCCTATGTATATGATATCACAATTATTACAATTTAATTTATATACTTCAGATTTTTGGAGATCGTCAAATTCGTCTTTGTGGTTACACGACATGCTAATTTAGTATGGTTGTAGAAGGCTGGTTTAATAGTATCTCTAGGCAGCATACTGATATGGAAGCTGGTAAGAGGGGACCCTTTCAGCACCCCACACTTCTGCTTCTAGTATATGAGTTGTTGTTTTGTCCTTCCTTTTACCTGATGATGGTCTATGCCGAAATCGGTTGTTCTTATTGATTTGTGGAAACTTCTACGTGTATTTAATTAAATATGATGCTGATCTGTAAGGTCTTTTGAGAACGTAGTATATCAGGGATTGAGCAAATTCAGTCTAAAATTAAATTTTCGCCTACTAAAATATCCTATCTACGTCACAAAGAACCTCCCTAACTCTTACCAATTTTTCCCAAAAACTCATCATCTTTCGCTATGCCATTTTTAATTCACGAATGGATGCTTTTATTTTTTAATCAAACAATACCGTCATTGGATAATACATACAGAAATATGTTCTGTAAGAGTAGAACCGGACGCGGTGGAGGAGTGATTATCGTTCTAGTGCTCCATATCCAAGGTCTCGGGTTCGAGTCCCGGCTAACTGCATTTTTCTGGCCAGAGATGGTTATGTAAGTGTGCCCAAGTTCCCCTTCAATGATTTGCGGGAGAGAGGGCTTCCGGCCGTAAATATCAGAGTGTCAAAACCAAACTCATCATCATCAATAACCATCAGCCGACCTCATAAGCGATGGGAGTGAGGCTAACTAGGGAGAAGATCCCGTAACTGAAGAAGTTTTTAAAATGGAGCTTCCATTATTAATATGAGCTTGATGATTCCATCTTATGATTCAGTCCTAAGCACAAAATGACTGTGATGAATTGTCCGCAAAATTCTGGAGCGTAGAGATACTCCCTTTTACCGTATTTCTTCATATTACGAGATTGTTCGTCGTGGAAAGACGAAGAAGATCGTCATGAAATGCTCACACATGTTATGAATAACGATTTTTTAAAAGATTTCTCAAGATAAGAAAAGAGGAGCACAAGCGGTTAACAAAAGTTAGCAGATTCTGCTCGCAGCTTTTATCATGGGTTCCCGCAAACTTCCGGAAAGAATGTGTCGCAAGGGTTACATAAGATGCAGGATACTACATCGGATGCTACTCGCCTTTTTTACATTCTAGTTCATTTAAAGTAAGTCATGATGGTTAAGGAGGTTGATATTCCTGACTGAATCGATACTTAAGGTAACGTAAATGCATTGGTATAAAAGAAGTGTCTGAATAACGAACGGAAACCTAAAATAGCTTCATTTGATTCCGAGTCAAAGTTTCAGTAACCGGTTCAATGATCAGCCATATTTTGATGTGGGTGATTCAAAGATCCTATTGAATCGATTCAATGATCACACATATTGTTTCAAGGAATCGCTTCATTTCCCCAGAATTCGAAAACTTAACCCGGTCCACTAACTGCCTATCATAATCTTATAAAGTCTACTAAAGCCAACATATATTGGTACTGTTTATTAAATTTATCTTCACGGCTGAGGAGGGTATAGAAAACTTTGTATTTTAGGAGAGGAAGATCGATGAAAGATGAACAGATTAAAGCTTCTCGTCTTTAATTGGAAATTATCTTATTGGACTCGTCGGAAAACTCAGAGACGCTCATTGTCTTCCAAGTGTTCCGCGAGAATTCGATCTCTCTCAACTGTGTGTTTTCACGTATGATTTACTACTTTACTTAATATATCGACCCCCAGGGGTCCAAATAACATTGCTAGGGGTCGACGTGAGTTCGAGAGCCGATGAAGATCGATGGTAAAATGTAAATTAAAATTTACTACTGCAGTACTTAAGAAAGGAAAAAAAATAAATCGTGAAGATAAATCCCAAAGCCCATAGGTATTTCTGTTTGATTTCTCCATGCGAAAATGTATTCCAATGCAGTCCTCAGTGGCAGGCTATTATGCTTCAACGGTTTCCGATCAATATCTCCCTTTTCACCACATTCTCCTTCAAATTTTTCCTTTGCAGGTCAAAATACCTCTTATAAATAGGTAATCTATCAACATACACCCACTTGTAGGAGGAAAGAGTGATACGTTATGAATTCTCCTTTATTAAAAGGCAAGGTAACTAAGATCCCAACTTGGAACTTAAATTGTTTACCATGGCGGTCGTTAGGAGCAAAGCCGCATATGAAAACGTCAGCGGTCTTTCATCGATGGTCGTAGCTGGGAGATTAACACCACTCATACACGTGCTCTGTCATCTATGCGATGTAATTTTCACTCGAATGAGCACAACAGCAATGATATAGCAGTTATGGATAGCGGAAATAACGCATAGGTGTAAACCGAATCGCTGGACTGTAAACACGGTGAGGTTGGGTTCATTTCCATTCATCCCACTGTGTAATTCACCCCCAAAGATTCTGCATTGCAAAAGGATAGGCTAACAATGGAATATTTTGGAGTACATTACCCTTCGAGCGCACGGATAAATAATTCCTCCTAATTCTTCTTATGATGCGGTACCTTTGTGTCTACTATATATTTTCCCTGGGAGAACTAACACTTTTTATCAATATCTTGTTACAACTAAAGTTGTGATTTTTCTTGAATTTTAAATTGTACTTAACAAGCTGCATTTATGTTTCATGAATTAAATGGAAAGCCACACCAAAATCTAGTTAGAGACGAATAGAACTGTCGACGGTGGGTCAAACGGAAAACAAAGCGATGTCCCGAGCAGTTTCGTGTAACATTTTGATGCAGCTTACTTGGCAGCATACAGAATTTATTATGATAAATCCCGCAAAAACGCAAGAAGAAAGACTACCAGAGACAATTTCCGAATGACCTAGATCACGTTACTAGATTAACAAAATATTAATTACAATACGTCTTTATTTTACGGCAAGATTGAGACCTATTGGTCTCTTCATACATCTAAACCATTGTCACCATCTATCATAAATGGGGAACATGAAAAAACGTTGGGAATAATGTGTTCAATTAAAAACATATATCTGCAATAATGTAAGAAAAGCATATAAGCCAAGATTTAAACATCCTTGTTCGTGAAAATATCTCTCAAGCCGATAAAAATTAAAGAGAAAATAATTCCATATAGATTCGATACGATTCATCGATGCAAAAAATTAGCATACGAAAAGTAAATCGTTGAAGTGATCAGTAACAGTATAGAAAAGCATGGAAATGAAGGAATACTGAGTTCAGGGGTAAGTCAAAGGTTGTTAAAGGTTAAAGATAATGGTTTTAATTTATTTGATTGGATTGGATAATATAGACGCATACATTTATCCGTGAGCCTCACTTTTCAAATGGTATAGAGCATTTAAATAAATGCGTCGAACACTGAAATTCGTATTTTAAATTTTAACTCGTTGACTTCTTTAGTTTTCCAGCCTAGTAACGAATTGTGAGTACATAGTAATTATATATTTGCACTATTTTTGTTGGTGTTTATGTATAAGCGCAATTATTCAGAATTAGCTTATTTTACTTATAAAGTTAGATAGAAGAGATAGTCTTAGAAAGTGCGTCAAGGAAAGCTTGGTTGCTTATGTGCAAAATCATCGTATAAACCAGACATATTAAGGAAAGATTAACGAAAGAAAGCGCAGTTCCATGTAAGTGGAAGGCAATCCCATAAAGACAGCAATTCGACCGACGATAATTTGAGTCATAAAAATGTAAGTACATTTGCAAACCTTTCAAACATTTTCCATTTGATAAAGAGTATCGATTGCCTAAGAAGCATCGGAAAATGCGAATTTTATTGATGCCTCGGGAAAGGTTTTCAATTTTTCGTCACCTCATGCAAAAAGCAGCAGCACGTGAGCGATGTTTCGCAAATGAGAATGGGAAAGTGGAAAGACCGAAATAGTAGGAAGCGGCTCTGGGAACACATAACGGCAATTACAGAAGAATGACACAGAAGCAGAATGAGCTACTCATCCGCTGTTGTCAAATCGAACCGCATGAAAACAACACATTAGAGCCGTGAAGTGGCGGCAAAAAATACTGCTAATGCGAAGCGTAATGCGCATCATGTTTTGTATTACCTTACGGCCTCATAATGTAAAGTAAGAATTTCGTAATTCAGCGATTTCCAACTTCCGTTACTTGGATACGTAAACAATAAACACCTACGTTTGTCAGTTTAAGTAGAGATTCATATAGATAAAGGAATAATCAGGTCTGAAATAAAACATTTTGATACTTACGCTGCGTAATCTGATTGTACGACGTAATATCTCCAAAATGCAAACACAAATACGATAAATAATTAGAGCCTCAGGATACTACGAGTCACTACGGTACCCTAGGACATTACGCGGCACATCAATAGCTACTTTTACGGCTTACATTTTGAACCTCGGCGTACCGACGTAAATTATTTCGATCTAAATCTACTCATATACCCTTCGAATTGGCTTTCGGTGTGCGGCAGCGGGTGAATGCACTGTAAATTTCTCTCTAATAAATTACAGTAGCTTATCGTCCGCGGGCATTATCTCTCAATAGGCTAATTCTAACATCTATTTCCCATAAGTTTCTCGCAGCGTACGGTCGGTTTATGAAGCATAATACCTACTTCACTTTCCGAGCAGGTATTACCTTCGAATTTATTGAGCGAACTTAACCTAAAATTTAATCTCCTTTCTTGGACTGATTCTTATCCTATATCAAGGACATAAATTTTAAGTTAATGATTAAAAGATTAAGAAGATTAGGATGCAGGGAGAGAAGCATATGTTATCTTCCGCATAAAACTAATAACCTTCGTGAGGCAAGGTACCAATTCAAATTATAGATATTTACAATATTTATCTACAGAAATCTACAAAAAAGCACGGAATTTGCAATGAATCAACAACGATAATAGTACATAAGGAGCAAGTAAATCATAAAAGAAATGTTAACACATGGAATAGAATACGACAAAAATAAACTATTTCAATATAACAATAATGAAAAGGAAAACAATATGAATTAATTAAATTATATAAAAGGGGCCGAAGATACAAAAATTGGTAGAACACGGGAGGTACCGTTATTTTAGCTGTAAATATTGTAAATCTTGATGTTATTGTAACTACTATACAGGGATTGCTTGACAGAGATTGTATAAATTAGGGCTAGATTGGAAAATATAACGAAACTGATGTATGAATGGATACAGATTTAATTTTTGGTGATGTGTAGGAGAATTGTAATGATACCTCAGTATATTTTGTATGTATAATATTGAATACTTTGCTCTAATGTAATGTAAGGTAATTTAATGTAATGTATTTCAACTTGTGAAGACCTTGCCACCTGTCTTGTGGCTAATCTGAAAGGATTGAATAATAGTAATAATAAGATATAAGAATCACCTTAGGAGGCTGGTTAATCCTCTTCCTTTCCCTTGTTTCCAGACTTGGTCTCAGCAGATAGGCACGAACCACCGGCGAAACGGCTTTCGAAGCGTTTTAAAGCTCGAATACTTTTCTATCAGAAAGGTTTATTGCCGCCGTCCGTTTGAAATGCATCTTAATTTCCTTAAGTATGAATTTCCACTCATTGGTTGTCTCAGATGACGATTATCTAACATGGGAAATACCACCCACCCACCTGAAAACGCGCCTGAGAACTTAAAACGCCCACTAGTGGGCGGTTGGTACCAGATTGGCGACCACTGATTTTCAATAAGAGATAATTAAAGTAGGAGAGGAAAGAGTAATTACGGAAACGATAATGAAGATGAAGGGGAACTGAGAGGGATACATACGGAGAAGGGAGTGTTTGCTGAGAGACTTAATGGAGGGAATTGTTAAGGGAAGGCGATGGGGAAGATGAAGGTTTGAGGATGATTGACGATTAGAAGAAGGGGAGAGGACATTCAGAGATCAAGGAAAGGGTGCAAGATGGAGGAACATCAGGAGAAGAGGCACATTGGAAACTGCAGGAGCAGGTGAGTAACATCTAGAAAAAAAAAATAGGATCAATGCGGGTTTAAAGCTCAATGGAAGATGGTATTCTTGAGGTAGTTTTTATATTTTCTGATTTAAGGTTGTGAAAGGGCTGATGGTGGTATTTGTTTACTAGGTTACTAAGGCGAGATTATGACTTAAATGTCTCTTCCATGTAGTATGTCAACAATTATATTTAAAGGATGAATAAATTTTTAAAGACATAGAGGAAAAAAAGGAATTGTGGATGTAAAATACCTAAGTGATATCTTAGGTAAATATTCACCGAAGAAAAACACCCACAAAGTTGATAAATGGGTGTTATAAACCTACGCAAACCGACTGATAGTACAAGCTAAAAGATGCGAAGGAAACTGTGTATGATGCGGTAGTCACTTGAGCAGCACTGTAACAAAAACGAAAGTCAATATAAAAATTACTCGAGAAGGAATAAGAAAAGAGAAGGTATGACTTGATTGGTATCTTAATAAGCCGAGTATTACATTATTACGTTACAAATAGCGGCACGACGCGGTGGCAGCGCGGTGAGGTACTAACGGAGGCATTTAGTAAGAAATGCGGGGAAAGACGTCATTAGCCATGTGTGATCGTGTAATCCCCACTCCGCGTGTTTCACGTGTTCCTGCATTGGTATTCACCGCTCGTCGACTACAGAGATTTCGCTTGGTCGTGCCGCGGCCTTCCAATGCCACATCTCAAAGGTCACCGCTTGCGAAACGCTTCTTCAATCTTCTGCCTTTCTAAAGAGTCCGCGTGAATCCCCGAAATTCTCACAAGTTCCATATCTGTAGATTGGTTGCGGGCGGTCGCCTAGGAAATTGCGGAGTTCCACCTCTCTCTGACACAATTTTGGAACACCTGACACCTTCACTTTTTTCGGTATTTCACTCCACTTTCGAAAACCGTAGATAAACATTCATAGCAGGTCTCAGAAGGATCTTTAGTTATGCTCATTTAGCACCTAATGAGATGCATAAAGAAGAAGAATTAATGCCAATATTTGGCTTTTTCATGAATGTCTGGTTCAGATTCTTTCGTTTTTAAGAACTACGGTTATCCAACTACATTGGCAGGTGGATATTCATAAAATATTCTATTAATACCGAATATTCAAACACAATTTTCTAGAGGAAGATAAAAAGAGTGGCGTGCGCAATATAATTCATTAGTGCTTTCATTACTCAGCAACGACTACGACCGTTGACGGAGGCTCGAGCGGAAGAAAAATCTGCAACATTACTAATTACGCATGGAAAAATAGGTCATTCTATAGGTAATTTAAAAAGGATTATGATGAATTCACTACCATTATCGAATAGGTAGAATAATTGGCGTATGATAGTACCTCAGTGCGTTTATTGAGATGGTTTGTAAAAGTTAGCAACGTAAATCTAAACATTTCGAGTAAGATATGTTATAAGAAAGGTTTATCTATCTAAATATTAGGGTGTAAGTTAACCTTATTGAATTACTTCTATAGTGATATTGCAACGTTTAAGAATGAATAAAAAGTGATTCACGCAACCAACCAACAACCACAATCAAGAAAACGCTAATTATTAATGAATCCAGGCATTCCATTAACGTTCTCATTCAGAATAGAATAGAAACGTCTTTATTGCAGGCGTGTTTGGACCCCCTTTACATCTAACCCATTTAATTTTATACAAAGATAGGATTGAGCAGTTAAAAAATATACCTAGAAGGAAGAAACTCTATGTGGATAAGAAACCTAACTCAAGAGCTTAGAAAAAATTCCTCAGCAGGAAAACACCGAAAAGAAGGAGGATGTGATAAACCTGCGAAACCTGGTAGTATAACTAAATTTAAACAAAAGAATATTATTTATATAATATGAAAAATTTGTAAAAAGAACATGAAAAAATAATACAAAATACAATATATACATAAATAAAGACGTGAAAAAGTTTCCGCACCAGAAGAAATTCGCATTAACTCATTCGTGTTAGAGCAGTTAAACAGTATCCAGTGATTTAATTTTTGAGCATAGCTTACCGATTCTTGGTAGTAGTATTTTTTAAAGTACTACTACAGTTTAAGTAAATTAGTGCAAATAGGCTCTCTCATAAAATCGAACCTGGGACCGTTTTCACCTAAGTTAAAAGCGCTACAAACTATATGGGCTATAAAAGAACCCTTCGTGATTGTTATTACCACAGGAGTCTACAAAAATATGCACTAATGTTTACTTTCCTGTTACAGTACTACTATGAGTATGCTAAAATTATTTAGTATAACCAGTCTTTTAATGCTAATCATCCAATTTTGAATGTTTTACATATTAAATTACTACAAAATAGCTGTGTGTGTGTCCTAGTAATTACGAAAATCGAGCTGAGAATGTTAATTAATAGATATACGCATTAATTGATTTTGTCATGAGAATAAAAATTATGACAGAAATAAATATTCAATGAAGTTTATGAGGATTTAAAAAAAATTCAGATGAATTATAAATTTTAATGTTCAGTTCTTCCAAAAATGTGAAAGATAGCAATTCATATTTAAATTATTTATCATCGATTATAAGCGTTAAAAAGTTAAGCAGATCTATTTCAATTAATCTTAAAAGGAATACTTAATTTTGACTGGTTTAGAATAAAATGGATTGGGCTCATAATGGTTCGATTAATTTTTAAGTAGCTTAATTCACCCATTTTTAGTGCCTGCAGTTATTCCCTCCTTCTAGAAACGAATTAATCCTCATTCCTGTGTTTGATTTCTTGATTTGAATCGATTCTCGTCGCGTAAATCTCCAGTCGTTATTTGTGTGCTAAACTTTGAAACTCCATTCTATTTCCATCCTTCACCAGTTTTAATTAAAATTAGAAATATTCGTTGATCCCGCCGAACGAATTTAAACGAAAGATCTACCATCACTGCGCCATGCAGCAAATGCTCCTCCTTTAGAACGGAAGTAGCATTCTCTCCCCATTAAATCACTGACCCTAAAGGAAATAACTGAGTAAAACCAAAGAATTTTCTGTTTTGAGGGGTTGTTTTCTATTTGGGTATTGATCAGATTGTCTTATGCTACTACAACGACTCAAGCAATTTTACACTGGTTGTCATTAAATTTACGCACTGGATATAAATATTCATGTTGGTGACATCTTTAATCTGTGAATAATTTAGCCAGAAAGGTTGTTTGATCCTCAGCTCAGGGAATGAGGTGACTTGGATGATCATTGTGAGATATGAGTTATGCTGAACAATGGCATTCATTCTCGTCAGTCGTATGAAAAGTGTTATTAGAATGTTACTGTAGGATGACTGTGCTACGTTGTTCCACTTATATCTTGATGTCTCCGTAAGGAATGCAATAACTCACTCCTCATTATGTCTAGTCGCCTCATCCCCTTTCTAAAAGCTTTAAAGCAGTAGAGGTAGAGGCTTCAACGAGCTTTCGGGGTGATGACTTTACAGACGGATAATACTCGCGATTTAACCGCTAAATAGCGATGGCCCGTGCAGTCGGAATTGCCAGTAACATTGCCACCCACACGGACCAATGTATACGGCATTCAACGTGTAATTTAATGTCCGATTCCACTCAGGCCTGTTTACCAGTGTAAGCACGCCGGAAACATACCAGTCTATTTACTAAAAACACCTCAAAAATAGCGTCACCCTCGACCGCTTGGAAATAACCTTGAACGGTCGCATTCATTTGACGGTGAAAATGACCTCACTCCAGGTTGGCAGTTATGGGTGAAAGTAATGTCGACTGAAACGTCAATTCCCATGCAGTGTCCAAGCACTAAATGGCTCATTTGGGTCGGCACTTTCGCCTCTTGCACGGCCGATTCGGTCATCAGGTGAATGCTTTGCACGTACGAAGATCTCCGCCGAAGAAGGGAAAGAGCCCGTGAGAATCGCCTCGAAATGTATTCCCTGAGGAAAGCATTCCCATGATCCAGTTTGGAAACGGCCTTTCTCCACGTCTTGCCGATTATGTTTCGCTCTAAAAAAAGTTTCCTAATTGGTTTCGAAACAAAATTATGGGAGATGGCTCCGAGAAAAACATTCAACCTTCCGAACGGAAATTTCCCTCTCGTAGGAGTTAACATCTGAGAGGAATTTTCTGGACCGAAAATTAAAAATACATGGAACCCATCAGGGGAGTCAGAAGTGTTTGTCAAAGCAAGGGTTTCAACAACAAATTGTATATGATCCAGGGACTGGCAACAGTCTTCCAAAATGGAAGCAGGGGATGAGCACTTCGATAGCAAGAGCTACATACAAGCGTTTTTGAATATTCAAGAGCAGCAGAAAATATAACTTTAAAAGTTTATCTATAAATAGTAAAATGTAATTGATGGATGTCCTAATTACCAAAGAAGAAAATGTTCATCTTCCATCTTCTTATTGAAGGATTTCATTGAGTTTTCATTCGTTCAGTTTCCAGGATGGTCTGTTCAATTGAGGTATAGAGCCAGAACATTCTCTCACACAGTTTTGTCTTTATCTAGACAATGACTTGGGACACAAAACGGGTCTCCAAACACGGCATCTGCCTCGATAGCTCGATGATTTCAGACTATTTCCTGGTGTAAAGCAAAAATATTTTACCTACATTATTGTAAACTATTTGTGAAGGAAAAGAGACTGTATTTTTTCTACATGATTTATGGATGCAAGTATGGCAATGCAGGGAGTATTTCCACAAAACATCGCTAATGTCTGTGATTTTTATTGTAAACTATATTTCATATTATATATTTNTTTAGTATAAGGAGTGAGGTAATTTGCTCTTTCTTTCCTCATTGTATCAGAATGCAATGAGTGTGACATTCTACGTGTGATACAAACACAAAAATAGTAGAAATAACATTTTCCACAGTAATCAATAAAGAGTAACCGGTATGACACTACCTTCAGCATCACTCATACCTCATTCTCTTTCAAATTATCTCAACCAATAACAAGACCAACCTTGCTTAATATAGTAGAGAAAACCCATTTTTTTCGAATCTCTTTCCACGAAAAGGAATAATAAATAATTACCCTAACATTTTCCGTCGCGATATTCTTTCTAGTACCTTGGTTACGTCAAACCGGTTCCCTGGAAATAAATTTTCTTTCAATTGCATTTTATTCAAAAGAGAGGAAAACAAATGTATATTTATACTAAAATAGGCTTGACTGAACATAGAGTCCGCGCAAAAAGTGGAAGATTCCAGGTTCGAGCGCGGGTCTTGTCAGACTTTATTCCTGTCCTTTTTTTCCTTAAGAAAATGTTTAATCTCCTCAAGGCGTGGATTGAGTTCTCATTCGTTCAATTAATAGTTTAACATTTGACAAGTAAGATGAGAAAGCTATGTTTATATAATCAGTGAAAGGGCTATTCGGAAGTCTGAAGAGATGTCCCAAATTTACCTTTTTATAGCCGCCCAGTGAGTTAAAATCGTAAAAAAATCTGGAAAACTGCTGTAATTGGTTATCTTGAGTGCGGCTCTTAAACTTTGCACAATAATTTAAAAAGATTTAGTTAATATGATGCTAAGAGTCTTTCATCGATGACTTTAAGCCATTGAAAGAAAAAGGGCGCCAAACGTGAAAAGATAAGGTAAGGACGATTACCGATTTTTTCGGAGAAAAATTAGAATTTGATGCAGTATATAAGATAAAATGGCATTTTTTTCTGGAACAGAATGAACTTAATATGGTAATTACCATGGATAAGCCGTAAGTTAAGCGCAGTACTCAGATTCATCGTAATATTGATTCTACGGTAATATCAGATATATCAAATTTGGAATGAAATTACTAAAAACAGTAGCAGCAAAGATTCGATGCAATAGAAAATATTATCAGGGGCGATTCATTAATAAATTAATGAAATTTATATCCTTGTTGTTTATTATTCAATATTTAAATTCGATAGTGCCTACATTCAGACTAAAAGATGGAGAAAATTAAGAGAGACGAATCAGAAAATAAAGGCAATAAACTACTCTGGTAGTATTCAGGAGAGTTTGGAAGTAGAGGCGAGGAACTGACGGCCTATATGCGGTCTCTTTAGGCGTTCAATGCGGCTTAGCCCTCAATTCTATAAACATTCTTATATTTAATTAGCACTGCTTCCCAGTGTCGCTAATTGAATCAAGTGAAATAAGATGGAAAATATTCTACATGTGTTTACTTGAAGATTACATTCGTTATCCTTTATACTGTTTCGACGTTCAACTATTATAACATAGGCAATATGACACTCAAGTTCGACCTGAT
The DNA here is from genome assembly GCA_000376725.2 of Ladona fulva. Classification (NCBI taxonomy): domain Eukaryota; kingdom Metazoa; phylum Arthropoda; class Insecta; order Odonata; family Libellulidae; genus Ladona; species Ladona fulva. The sequence goes on from KZ308592.1 coordinate 484,864, forward strand.
GGCAAACACGAGGCTCAATGGTTTCTGATGTGACTGAGAGGTTGTACGTGCGGCTCTATAATCAATAAAGGTCCCCATGCCTGGACTTATCCATGGGAGAGGTTCAGTGTATTGAAAAAGCAAATATTGCCGATATTCAGGGGCAGGGAGATATAAATATTTAAGAATTGGAAACAGAAATATCTTGGTACTCTTCCAACGTAATTGGTTCCCGGTAACACGGTAGGTACCGTCAGCTGATTTCGAGAGTTTACTACGAGTATTTATGCGATTGCTAAAAGGATCAAAATTTCACTTTAAATAAAAATGGTCAAAACCGAGAGCAAATTTGCACCATAGCGTACGGCTTTCATACGAGTTGCTCGTTGTAGCTCGTATTGCATCCTATTTAAACATGAATAATTTTCGTTCCCTTCCTGATCTTTTCTTTATATGGCATCTCCAACCTTTCTAAAGGGAGGTCATTTGATGATTTTCTTGAAGAAATGTTGCTTTTGGATGCAGAGTTCTAAGCGCGCTAGCGCTCCAACTGCAAGATCCCGGGTTCGAGTCCCGGCTAATTGGAATTTTCTGCTTAGGGAATGGTTGTATGCGAGTTCGTACATTGTTAATGTTTACGCAACTCCAGTAATTTTCAAATAAATGGATGCTTGTGAGGGCGTTGGAAAAATAGAGAAAAATAAAAAACGGAATTGTTTAAAAATTACGAACCACTTGAATGAGCATGTAATGTGTACGTATAGTTCATAAAGGGTGATTGCCTCCTTAATCATCCTTGGTTCCGCCATTGCCTGCTCAACAAATAACTGCTTAATGCAGATGCTTCATTTTAAAATTATATTTACCCGTTATCTTATAGAAGTCCGTCATATTTATTTATTTTATTTACTTACCATTGGGTCATCAAGAGCCAAAATGGACAAAAAGGTTATTTGTGGGGACGATAACAATAAACGAACACAAACATCCATAACCGAACCGAGATTCGAACCCGGGACCCCAGTATTGCCAGTCTTACCCGTTCTTATACCACCGAAGCAATCCGTACTTAGTTCGGTAAGAAAGCAACAGAGGGACTTAAATCGACCACTGCAAGATTGGACCTACAAATGCCAATAACTTCAAGCTAACAATCAATTCTTCCAGATCTCTAATACTACTTTTACAATCCCTGAAGCCCCTCTTCCGCTGAAGATCACTTAAGCACCTGCAGCTAGGTTAGGATGACGCAAAGTTTAAATGCATCGGTCCCTTTAAAAATTAAAGGGGATGTCCTCCGTAATAAAAGATTCGTTTGTATATTTTGTCTACCTTTTCAGACGTAAGCGAGAAGTACAGTTGGATTCTCTTATCTTTCCATTATTACCCATCAAAAGTATTGGGGATGGAATGAGGTTTAGTATAAGGAGTGAGGTAATTTGCTCTTTCTTTCCTCATTGTACCAGAATGCAATGAGTGTGACATTCTACGTGTGATACAAACACAAAAATAGTAGAAATAACATTTTCCACAGTAATCAATAAAGAGTAACCGGTATGACACTACCTTCAGCATCACTCATACCTCATTCTCTTTCAAATTATCTCAACCAATAACAAGACCAACCTTGCTTAATATAGTAGAGAAAACCCATTTTTTTCGAATCTCTTTCCACGAAAAGGAATAATAAATAATTACCCTAACATTTTCCGTCGCGATATTCTTTCTAGTACCTTGGTTACGTCAAACCGGTTCCCTGGAAATAAATTTTCTTTCAATTGCATTTTATTCAAAAGAGAGGAAGAGAGGAGGAGAGGCTTTAGAGAGGGCGAAATGTTTACAAGACGAGATGAGAGACAGCTGACAATAACCAATACAAAATGAGAATGCATTTTGTATAGGTTTTTATCTAGAGGAAATAAGCTATTAAGTAATGATAAATTATAATAAAAATTGTTATGAAAATTATAATTCTGTGGGAAAGAAAAAAACATGCTCGTACAGTAGTAAAGAGTACTTCGTTCTGTCACGCAACGAAATTTTGCGATTTTACGATGCTTAATAGTGCTCAGGACATAAATGAAAACAAAAGAGCATTCTTAAATTTTAGATGTCCTTGCTTAGAATTTCAGGCAACTCTAATACCACAAAACCCTAGACGGATGCTCATCGTTAGTGCCAAAAACATCCTGATTAACGTCACTGAAAGTTTTTGATGCTAATTATTTACCCTTTTTGGGAACTTCTTACTTAATTTTGTATCTTCCTTTAGAACCCTTAGAAAATATTTTTTGGAGAATCTCAGTCCCTTTGCAACATTGCGTTCTGAATAATCCCTCCCATCCATTCTCTGATTTCACTGCGAATGATTAACATATATTGCAGTATATTTTAGTTTAATCTACCAAATTTAGAGGAGGTAAATGATCTTGGGGATTCCGGAACCGTCATTTCCTTTCATAAGTTCCTTTTATTGGCAAAATTGTAAAATTACTGTCGTAAAATTATTATCGTAAAATTACTATCGTGAACTTCTTTGTTGTAAAATAATGAATTCTATAAATCTACTATTTCCTTATTTAATTCAATGGTAATGAAATTACCCAAAATATGTCACACTAAAGGAAACCGTTTAAATTAACCATTCAACAACCTCAATTTCACGACTTCTACTGACACGTTTCTTTCATTAATCTCTACTTCCATGGAATGAATGACGTATTACTTTCCTGCTTAACTGAATATGATACGATTAGTTTCATGTTATCTACTCGAATAGATCTACTCTAATTTTTAATATTCGTACTTTTAATATGCGTATTTTAACTACTTTAATTTCAATATCTCTGTTGTTATTGATTTTTAATACTGCAGATATCTGTATTCTTCCTTATATTCTTTTTGTGTAGATTAAATGGAAGATGAGACTTCATAATCTCGATTTTCGCCCTATGTATGAAATAAATGTGGGCCCAGATACATTACTGCATAATCTCGTACATGTAGATCTCCGATATTTTCAGCTTATTTTTTTAATATTAATATTTTCCAACTCCTACGAATTATTGTGTTTATCAAACTGCGTTTACTCGACATTTATTTTCATTATTACAATATATTGATGATTTTATCTAAAAGAGAGATTTAATAGAAGTTTATTTCATTTCACAATTAAATATTGTGTCACAATTATCTATCCTAATATATCGGGAGTCGGAAAATTATTTATGCCGTATAACTGCAAGATTTAGCGTAAGATTTATATAATTAAATCCTGTAATTCTTATTTGCAATGTTATTGATTTTTCAGTTGTGTTATACTGTCTTATATTTTTGATTTTACATATGCCGTGAGAAAGGAGATATTGTTAATCACTTAATCTTTTCAATAGTTATTTTGAGCCCAAATTTTGAACGTGTTCTATGAAATTTGATAAGGATTCTAAAAAGATCAAGTATTTGGTAGATGATATCGTGGAGACTCAGGAACACGCCCTTAAATCCCTTTATCTACGATTTGAGTTCCTTTTTTACCGATGTGGAAAAGTTGTCGTAAAATTTCTTTGTGAAGTTGCGTCGTAAAATTACTTGCTGTATGGCGTTGTAAATATCGTAAAATTGTTAACGTCATAATATTGTAAGTTTTCCTGGTAATATTTCCGGTAAGTTAGTGTGAGATTACCTAGCTTTTCAAAATGTCAGGGATTTGTAAGCTTTTCAGGAGTTCACGCATACCTTTTTCCTCTCTCTAGAGCGGATAGAATCGTCGCAAATCGTGACATAAATAACGTGATCTCGCTAGGAAGAGGATTAGCGGATTACACGGCATGTGGAAGTCGGAGATAAGGCAAATGCAAATCTCAAAGCGCCATTATTCGACGTAAGCTCATTCGATGGCTTCTTACTTCCCTGGCATTGTGCTCCTTATCTCAATTACGAATTAATCGTTTCGGATCAGCGGAACGAGGATTTCTGACAAAACTTGTGTTGGAATAGAGTTTCATTCATGAACTGCGGAAATACAGAACAATGATCTTTGAAATAGCGACAAAATTGGTTTCCAGAGAAACGGTCGGACGTAGACTAGACGAAAGACCGTAGCACAAGGAAATTTTGGGGTCATCATTTATGATTCGTTTCTATGGAGAGAATCACGAACAAAATAGTATCTTCATTGCTACTTTAAAGTATCCTTTCTTCTTAACTTTGATAATATTGAAACAGATGAGGTATGGGTGATGCTGAAAATACATCCTGGACGCTCTCTACTGAATACCAAAAATAAAGTCATGCATTAGGTAGTGTTTAGGTCACTTGGCACGATAAGGCGTGCACCTAGGAACATTCCCAAGGAGAGTCTGACATGAAAAATGTCTGACGGAACCGGGACTCTAAACCTGGTTCTCCCAATTGCCGGTTGGTTGTTGTAACCATTGAGCTATCCCACCATAACATTTACTGAACACAGTGTATTTACATACACTGCACGATGCCGTTCAGTCGGACGAACTCACTCGAACTTTGCCTCAAAATCTTCCAAACGGCATGGAGCAATGTTCTGGTGGGATAGCTTAACGGTTAGAGCAACCAACCGGCAATTAGAAGACCCGGGTTCGAGTCCCGGTTCCGAAAATTTTTTTCCATGTCCGTTTCTCCTTGGGAATCATGCATTAGGTATTCGTGTTGAAATTACGCGTAATTCATCCACATACAAATTTCTGGTTCAGTGAGGGAAAAAACGCACTCCTCACCTCGTCCCCTTTGAGCCTCATCTCTTTTCTAAAGGCTTAAGCTAATATTGAAGTAGTTAAGGATTCAACCAACCTTCCGGTTGTTGAATTTACGTAAAAATCGCCGCGAAGCATTATTACGAGGATTGAGTTAATTTCATACAGAACTACAATTTCCTAAGTTGAGTACATACTATTGAGCTTTAATTCTAATAATTAAATACACAATTCCACAAGAAAAAAACACGCTTTCATCTTTTGTTGTTCAGTTCTGGCGATTTGGCGAACTTCTCTTTTGTAATTGTACCTATATAGTTTATTCTCAGCAATAAATGTCATTTTGGAACTTTACCAAATGTCTTTGCTGATGATCACTTCCAAGTTTATGAACTTGTTTACATTATCGATGCATTGAGCTCTAGGATATTAAAAAATCTGTTCCGATTGATATATCACTAATTCAAACTACGGTCTACGGTGCGGTCCGACTGCGTCTTGTGGAAGTTTGTCCAATTCTGTGCGGTCTGTTAGCTTGCTCAGTCCTGAAAATTTCACCTAACTTACTGATAACTAACGAACTGTTACGCTTTAAAAATATTATAGTATACATTATCGGCGGCGTGCATTATCTGCGTAGACATTATTTGAGACAATATGGCCAACTGAAGGTAAACTTGGGAATCGCTAATTTGCACTCTCACACTTGAATTTGCACTCTCATGCTTGAAAAAGATGTATCGACCAATTTAACCTCTTCATACTTAGGACTGCTATTATAATGCAAACATAAAACTTACGTGCACTTTAGAATTCGGTATTTTAATGTTTTTTTAAGTGAAGATTATTGTTAATATCCATGCTAATCCATCATATACATAGGATAGTAACTATAACCTTCACTTTCACAAACCATTATAATAAAAAGAAGGTTTATTAAAGTCCATTTTAAATATACAGTATAACATTGGGCCTTAGAGTACCAAACACCCGTATATTATTTCAATGCACGACATTTATTGGAGCAGTCTCAAGAGAATCCTCTGATATTTTCCTTATCAGAATACTATATGATATTTCGATGGAATGATCCAACCGTCAAATTTCACATTTATTAACAGCGCAATCGAATGAAATAAATGTTAGAGTAAACATCCCGGAGGTAATAAACTAAATCATCAAAGCTTTTTCGAATCCTTTTCATCTATCGTTTTTAATTTAATGACCGAATGAACCCGCGACGAGGGATTTTGAGCGATATTTTTGAATCTTTTAATCCCGTCCTCTTCCAAACATCCGATCACCAAACACATCCGTTCCCTTTGAAATATTTTTTTGCGAAGTCAAATGTTTGACAAGCGTTCTTTTATATTAAAATCTCATTAATACGGGTAAAGTCCGAAAAAATCCATACCGCTGAGGGTCAATATATTACGCTCCTAGATATTTTAAAATTCCAGTCCAAATAATTCCAAATCTGATTCCATGGAAAACAGTGATTGTCTATTCCAGCGTTGAATAACACTAGTTGAATAGCATATTACGCATGCAATTATATTTATATATTATTTACATTTAATAGCTTCTTATAGGATAGTAGATCTAAATCAACATAAATGCCCTGCAAGCCGCATTTCGGCGTGTGGCAGGAGGTGTAAACACCGAGCGTTCCAGTTGCCTCTTTAGCTTATTGTTGTCGCGTATCTTTCGCGGAAAGAATGAGTTCCTAAAACGACTTGTCCTCGCATCTATTTCTCTTATTTTACGCTCATTATCGGATCGGCCGAAGTAGCAGATTGTTATTCCTTGGGATTCAGCCGCACGGGTTACCGTGCAAAGTTAAAAGCACCTTCCCTCATCCTAACAGAAGGAGGTCCCATAATACTGATTACGTCTTCCACAAATGTTCTTTCTCTGAATTTATCAAGCAATCGCAGCCTAATCTCCTTTCTTTCAATGATTCCCAACCTGCGTCTGAGAGCATTTGCTTGATTTTCTATCGTAGTACCTTTTAACAAATCGTATCGCCTTGCGCGGCACTTTTTCGAGTTTGCGAGTATACGTTTCATCTGCTGAAGCTCAATAGTAATTTAATTCGTAAGTGGTTTCACGGAGTAGTAGTAAAATAGCTCATTACTATGTGTCAACAAAATAACGAAAAGGTTCGATTCTAAGTTCAAACTTGTCCAAAATACTTTATTTTCCACAATCTGGGATTACGACCTCAAGAAAACTATCAGCAAATACCGCTGTGTTAATGAATTTACCCTAACCTAAATACCCAACCTTAATCCGAGCCAGACGCTTTTCCCTAACCCGTGGTCTTCAGCAAAAAAAAGGGAACTAAAGCGATATATATAAAACCATGGATAAGACCCTGAGTCAGGAGCCATGAACATAAGTTTTCCGGAAGGAAGTGAAATTATTCGTCGTCGTCATTACTATGTGTCATAGGGCAACTAAATATATTCTTCATACAATTTCTTACGCATGTAGTACGTGAGCCATGGCAGCATTAGAGATTTTCCTTTTTTTTCTATTACAGTTAAACGTTTAAAACGCTCCCGCTGAAGACCCCCGCTTAATATCATCCATAAAATCCTTCATGCCTTTCTCCCTCACATAACTCATATTTTTAATGTTTCACTTTCTCATGGAATCTTTCCTTCACAATGGAAAACTTAAGTCATACATACTGTTCCTAAGACCAATGCTCCTGTCAGCGTCAACGATTAGTATCCTACCAACACTATCTAAGGGTTTAGAACGTCTAGTGTATCAACAATTTTCGAAGTTATTATCTGAAAACAGCCTCTTCGATCCGCTCCAGTCTGGTTTTAGGCGTCACCACAGCACCTCCACTGCACTCACTAAAGTCACCGATGACATTAAGATCGCAATGGACAAAAAGAAAATCACTATTCTTGCCCTGATTGACCTCAGTAAAGCTTTCGACTCTGTGCAGATTGAATTACTCCTTGCCAAACTTAGGATATATAACCTAGCTCCTTCCACCTTATCATGGTTCTCTTTTTATCTAGTCAACAGATCCAAAACCTGCTTCGCTAATGAAAAATATTCTTCAATAATACAAAACAATAACGGCGTTCCGCAGGGCTCCACACTTGGGCCTTTATTATTCTCTCTCTATCTTCAAAATCTATCCTCTCACTTGAAATACGCCTCCTTTCATCTATACGTCGACGATTTACAAATATACCTGTCAGCTGAACCGCAAAATTCTTCTAAAGCTATCCAACTCATGAATAATGATATCTCCCTCTTACATTCCTTGGCGCTCCAAATTAATCCCAGTGAATCTCAAACTATAATATTTGGTTATCCCAAAATCCACAAAAACATCAAAGCTCTTACACTACCTAACATAAAAATTGACGACACTAAAATCGAATTTAGTTCATCAGTAAAGAATCTAGGAGTACATCTGGATCAATCATTCGCCTGGGTTCCTCATGTAGCGGCTGTTTGCAGGAAATCTTACTCAACTATTCATAGTATGAAACGATTGAAGTATATTTTACCATTTCAGCTAAAGAAATCGCTTGTTCAAGCATTAGTTTTCCCTATCTTTGATTATTGTGACACACTTATGAACAAAGCTGACAAAACAGTCACCATTAAGTTAGATAGGGCATTTAACGATGCTATTAAATTTATATTCAATGCTAAGAAATCAGACCATGTAACCCCACTCTTAAAGGAATTGAAGTGGCTTCGTCTACACTGAGGAAGAAGACTTCATACTCTCAACCTCGTTTACAAAGTTCTCAATGAATGTTGTCCCTACTACTTTAATAATTATTTTACAAACCTCAACAATTCACAAATGCTAGGAACTCGTCCCTCTGGATACCAATTCATAGAACTGAAATCTGCAGTAAAACTTTTCTAGTCCTCAGAGCAAAATTATGGAATGAACTTACTCATCCCAAGTCAAAACAGTCATCTTTCTCTTTATTCAAGCGTGACATCTCTGATAGGCTCTTCATATCTTAGCAACAGCTATCTCGTTAGCTCGTGTTCCTTCTCCCTCTTTTGTTACACTTATATCACTCTAGGACGATAGTAAGCCAATATAACTCTTCCCTTATGATAATTAAATGCATTGTAATGAACACATCTCATCTACCGTATTTCTTTTTCTCTCTCTCTATAGTCAGGCTTTCAATGACGAGGATTACCTGACGATCCGATATGATTATTCCCCATAATAATAACCATTAGCAATAAAATAATCTAATTTCTTAGAATTGATAATGTTATTACAATTAGTTTAGCGAACCATTGTTAGCTTTAGATATATAATTTCATATCGTAACTGTAACATTTAAACCTACATTCTTTGTATTTTATAGTTTATAATTCGATTTTCATTTATTGCTCTCATTCTCGATTACCTTAAATTGATTGTATGATTTATTGTCCTTATATGCATTTACTGTGTTTTCGCGGGTTTTTTCACCCCCATTCTCTGTGGCTGTTTTCCCGCAACGTGGGTTTTCTCTTTGTCAACCTTCAGTTGCAATGATTTTTTCCCACACCGCATTCTTTCTATTAGTTATAATTATATTTTGTGTATATCACAATGACATACGAGGTTAGGTGGAAGAGAGACCCATACGCGCCTAACCTCGCCAATAAAGGGTCAATCTTTCTATCTTAATACTCGGTTTTCTTACGGTCTTTTCAACACGAAACACATTGCAAAAATATAGCTTAATACGCTGTGCTAACCGTTTATAAGGCGGATTTTGACTTCCCTAAATGCACTGCAACCCGCACCAGCCAATCCATATCATTTAATAGACTAAACATGGTTTCGATTACATATATTGCCGTCCTTTCTCCCCTTTCATGTCTTGCTGTCTTTTTCTTTAAGGGCTTCTTTTAATTCTTTTGTTTGCAATTGCTAATTTTCTGAGAAAAAATTATGGTATTGCAAAACCGAACAATCTCCACCCCACTGTCAGATATGACTTTAGTTCTGAGATAGAATGAGATCTTCCCTAGTAGTCTCGTCTCAGGACGTTGGATTAAAAAATTCGCTAGGCGGTATTTCCTTTCGTTGCAATCTCAAGATGTAAACATATCCAGAAAACTAATGTGGTAGGTAGTGAATTTTTGGTGAGCTGATAAGCGTAGGCTTGGAATGGTCGTCCTCAGTGACGGGCTCTGAACGCTACTGTTAAAAAATCGTTATTCTTCCCTAATAGTCTCTGGATAAGTTGCTTTTTTTAGAGTGAAAATGACCAAGTGAAGGAACAAAGGATGGCGCTCACTTTGCCCTATGAGTTGACTAAACTTAAAACAATATAAAGAGTAGGCTACCAGCAACAATAGTCATCGGACTCTCTATATACCCTATCTACAGCTATGGATAAAAATACAGCAAACTAAAGGAGGACCCTTTTTGTGTAATAAAGTACTTATTAAAAAAATTAAGAGCCAAAAAACCCATCTCTTTTGTTTTAAAAAGTGCAATAATAAAAGAGTAATCATATCCTGATTAAAACACTCTCCCTCTTATAACGTTGTACCTTCAAAAGCGTCTTAAGCAGGTTTTACTGTATTTTTAAAAACTTATTTTTTCCGCAAAAGTTCCGCAATAGTTAAAAGATAACGAAATAGGCTCAGTGACTATATAAATACAATTTTAATAACAATCCATATTTAGAAACCTAAACGATTGCCATTCAATAACTTCTATACGAGTATTATCGATAAGACTGAGACAAAAGTAAACGAAACTCTCTATCACTCTTTATTACTCTCCTCTACTCTGTACCAAAAGACGAATGAAGATATATTCATCAACATGTGGTTACAGGAAAACATAGTGAGGCGGAATATTGTGAGTATTGCCATGCCAATTATCTTTCTTCTCCGAAAGGGAACCACGTGGTTGATACACTTATCTAAAACAGGTTAGTATATAATAGATTTAAAAAAGAGAGATACTTAAATGAGATCGTGTTATTTCATTAGAGTATTTCTGAGGTGCAATATCTCAGTATTTTGAAAGGAACACGTTTCGCCGTGACATCCCTTCAGGTGCCATTGCTTCTTTCGCCTCCAGACCTTCATCTTTTTCGCTTACGCAGTGCTTCACTTCGTTAGCCCAGCTGACTATCGCCCCACTCCCTTCCCATTCATCTGTCCTTTACCCATCGCATCATTTACAGAACAGAAGTTTCGATTCGAACAGTCGATTCCAATCCTCGATCCTTCCCATGATGCACTGTTGACAACTGCGGAGTAAGAGAAATAAAATAAACAGGAACGTCGTTCCTTTCTAATTTTGTATCCGCCATTACCACTGAGTGACGTCACCTCGACCTTCATGTTCTTCTTTGTCACGTGTTACAGAGATTCTCTGAAATAAACTCCGTTAGCAATAATCTCTGTAACGTCTCTCATTTGTTTTCTGCGTAACGCAAATAAATCTCTAAAACGTCTTTGGGCAGTGGATGGAGAAGAATGCATCTCTCATTCGCCTTTGTCTCATTCTAGTTTACGATTGTGATAAAATTAAAGCTTCTAACTTTTGTTTGAGGCAAACACCTTTCTGGTTCTGCTGTTCTTAATTTCATATCAAATGTGTGTTCTCACGCAAACACCTAATTCTCGTTTTATGTAAATCTTTAATGATGACTTTAATTGACTTTCCGAGGTTGCCACAACTCCTGAACTATTTTATTAAAAGTTCACGCAATTTTCTAGTAAATCATAAAAAAGATAAACGCAAAAACCCTAGACAAGGGAGCGGTTAATGTTCCTTAGGAACCCTAGAAAGGTTCATTTATCAAAAAGACTCCCGGGTGAGCCCAATTGCCACTCTGATGAAGACTGATCATTAAAACCTGGCTAATAAACTATTAAATTTATTGGTTATTAATGCCATATAGTAATTATCAAGAAAATTCTTAAAACTAAAAATATCAATTTGATCATGATATATATAACAGCAAATATGGATCAATATATATAGTATATATATATACTATTTTTGTAAATTTTCAAACCTTTTTTTGTGTATTTAACATATACTATTGGAAAAAATTGTTCAACGAAGGTGATCTGTGCTAGGAAGGCAACCTTACGTAAGTGCGTGTACAAGAATGCATGTAAAAGAACTGAAAACACAGGATCAAGAACTGTGTCCCACGAAAAGACATACTTCTCTGCGATATTCACCAAATGGGAACAAAATGGTTACCATGGTGATGCCATCGTAGGTGAGGAATGGTGAACATCCTTTCGAAACCACTCTAACGAATATTAAATTGGAAAATGATGGCATTTAAATTCCTCTTTCGGAAGAGGCAGATAAGCTATTAAAAGAATGGAAGATTATTTCCACCAGATCGAATGCGGCGCCATCCCCGGTAGCCAAGGGACGCATTTATAAACAATGAAATCGCAAAGAGATTTTCCGAGCCAAGCTTTCCGCCTGCCGCACCTCACGGCTGCCAAAAAAGCGCGATTATATCACTCAGAGCGGCGATTCGAAGCTAAAAGAAACTGCGCTTTTGGGAAATTGCCGGCAGCCCATCCCTCGTCAACACGCTTCCCGAATAAAAGAGGAATAACGAAAACCGAGCGAGGAATTAAAAATACATTCTTTGCGGATAATGGCGAGAGATTACAGGGACGCGGCTTTGTATTCAGTGGCGAAAAAATTGCAAAAGTTTACAGCGGATGTGCTGAGAATAGATCCAAAAACTGAGATACGATATGACAATAGAAACAACGGCTATGGGATTACCGATTTCTCATATACTTATTTTTGATCGTTAAGGGATTGGTCTGTGAGATAGTTTAGTTGGTAAGAGCACTCGTGCGAAAGTGGGAGATCCGAGGGTCGATTCCCGTGCTCCACAGACTTTTTCGCGGTTATTAATCCTTAGGATATTTCCTGTCATTCATTACAATTAACACTTATCATACGTCATCTCAGTTACTCCGCTTCAGTTCATTCTTTCCACAAATACAGATACACGTAAGCGGGGCTCACGGACAGCCAAATGTGTAACGTCATAACCTTTTGGTGTAGGCGTTCCGGGGTTCGATTTCCGAGGTCTCCCATATGGACGAAATGACCTAAGCTCTCGAAGATTTTTAATAATACTATTAGTGCAAACTTAAAGAAGTCATTTTATATGGTAATAGAACCCTACTTTTTGTTCACATTCATCCATAATCCTGTCACGGCTTTGTCGGTCTCTTCTGTTTTCACCGCGGGTGTTCCAAAGGACAAACAGAAGTGAAAAATATCTGCAAGACTGGGACTCGAATCCAGGTAATTTCAGAAATATTTTCAAACCTCTAAACTAAAAGGTGAAGTCAAACCTCCTGCCGTTTGCAGAATCTATGCGAGCTAAGTATTAATCATTTTCTGACTACCTGTAACTCTTCCAAACTACTATCATCCTGACCAAGTACTTTTCCTGACACATCCAACTTTCACTTTTACTACGACCAATACAAAGTTCTACACGCAGCCAAGTTTACATCCGTCAACCATTACTCATGTATGACCAGTGGTCACGTACAAAATTCCACCCTACTATCTCCAATTTACTCCTTTTTTACCTACTTCTATATATGTATGTTAAAAATATTAAGTCGTCCATCAGGATGTTCAGCATTCCCACTATTCATGTTAAACTTAAAGGCATCCGATTTCTATTCCAACTAATAAGCAAGAGTAACATTCTATTTAGTTTCAACAATGTTAATATTGTAAAATGAGGAAGATAATTGTTAATTTATAAATTTTTTCATGCAAATTGTGATTTCATTGTCTATTTTTTCTCATATTTGCATCCTATTTGTTTTCTACTTTGACTTGTTCGAATTCCTTCTTCATTTCTATTATTGGATTGTGTTTTATATTTTATTTCGCTGTATTTGCGGTATTTTTTCCAGCCCCTCTGGGCGTTTTTTCGCATCGTGGATTTCTTATGCGTCAACCTTAAGTTGGAAAGATTTTTTCCCACTTTGTTCTCTTTCTTTTTCAATTTATCTGTAAAATATATTAAAACGAGGTTAGTGTTAGGGTATATGATGCTCCATAAGCCACAGTTTTAGGCAGTGAGAAGTCTAAGTGAGAAGTCCCAGTAGCCACTCTAAGAAACGAGCAAATGGTTTTGGAATTATTTGCCGTATATGCTTTTTCCAGGCAGATGGACGTGACTACCCGTAACGACAGGAGTATATAAGCTGTAGCTTTTTAACAGGGGTCCCTTACCTTTTATGTGCGAAGGTAGGCGGAGGAGGGACTCACCCGAGACTATCCTCGCCGGATAGGAATGGGTCAATCTAATGCAATATGGAATACCGAGTAATTATGGACCAGAGTGCAAAGGCCTTCTGAGAATTTAAGTGGAGGATCCACTTTGGTTTTATCGATCTGATTCTCTTGGCGTTGCAACCGCAACCAGCTTTGTAGGGCCGATCAAATATGCAGCACCCGAAGCATGGAGTGAAGCCGCAGTTTTATGTGTAAATGGAGCGATTGACTATTCAACCGTCCCTTCCGGAATGCGCCTCGCATCCGACAGCGATAAGACCGTCCGATAGACAAAGCCTCCGAGGCCTCTCAGTAAACGGAGGGAAGCTGAGCTTCGACCCGGATGATCAGGCTCATTCATATAAGAGCGAAAAGTTGATCATAACTAACCTAAATGTAAAAAGAGTCTGATATTTGGATGATAATGCCGATCATTTCATGATTTTTCGGTAGCCGATTAGGGACGCTCGGCAATGCATTTCTTCATACAAAGATCAACAATACAGATAGTTCGATACAGACGCGGGCGTAACTTTAAGGTAGCTATTAATACAAAAAAACATCGTGATAAGAGCTGAAGATGTAGCTTTGCTACGAATTTATGATCGTGTGATTTATTTTTTTATTTTGTGGATTAGTAAAAGTTTCTTATCATGGAGTTTAAAAAAAATATAGATTGTATTTGACAGAGCAACTTTTTGCAAGGCTTATAGATTGAAATATGTTTTGTTACCCTACAAGCCGCCTTTCGGCGTGTGGCAGGGGGTGCATGCACCATGGCTATATTCTTCCAATCGATTACTTTCGCGTACCGTTCGCGGAATAAATAAATTCTTCAATCGATTTGTTCTAGAATCTATTTCCCTGGTTTTTATCGAGACATAATTGCCGGCTGTTTGAGTTCTGAGTTATTCGATGCGATAGTATAAGATTTACTTTATGTGGAGTTGATAAACTGCATTGAGTAAACTCATAAATCATTAATTTTATCATACCTAGTATGTACATACTAATTACGAAGAAAAGAAAATATTGGCATTTCAAACAATGTATGTGTTAGAATGTACTAGACATGTTGTACACATGCCGACTCATGTTTACTCTGCCAAGTATTTCCTTCATAGACTCTGTATGTATTAACATGCATTTGAATGTAATTTCCCATTTAGTATGCCTTCCTTGAATCTTTCGATACGTCGATAAGTTAGAAAGAGTGAGCTTGACGAAAAACAAACGCGAAGGTGCAAGGGAAGAAAATTGGAGCACTGCTGTCAATGAATTAGAGGTTTAAAAACACTCCGTAAGCCGTTCGTAGGCAATCGGAAGTCAGGTTTGGAGACAAACGGAAAGTTCAGGATTAGCGACTTCTAGAAATTACTCTATGAGCGTTTCGAAAAAATGCTTCCATGCTCAAGAATGTCCGTAAGTTCCAGATGTATAGCTTAGGAGTGCTTTTAAATCCATAACTCAAAAACTCGAAGGTGCTGGTTAATGCGGGAGAAGAGATAGTTTTGACTGAAGTAGTTGAACTAAGGCAAAGAATATAAGTTGCTTAAATAAACAGAGGAGAGGAATAGGTAAAGAAGGAATAAAAGTGAGGATGCAAGGGGAAACAGAGAAAGGAAGATAAAGGCAACAGATGTTTGCTGATTTATAGAGCGGGATAAATAAACAATAAACAAAGGAAATGCTTTAATAAGGAGATTTTTGGGTAAGGCTACCGAAAGCCTTTTTTCTGTTAAACGATAATCTAGGACCATTACTACCTTGCACTTCAAAGTTTTTGAAAGTGTAATATGATTGTGTAATAAATAATAATTGTTTAAGAATACTGTTGCAGCTGAGATATATTAAAGGCCGTTTATTATTTCTTACTTTCGGTAAAGGAACAAATACTTCCTGTATAAATAGTTTGTTTTGGAAATTGTTCAATTAAACGTCCTTCTTCTAATGTGAACTATCTACGTATTATGATGCTGCATAAAATTGCATGACAAA
This sequence comes from Ladona fulva, assembly GCA_000376725.2. Classification (NCBI taxonomy): domain Eukaryota; kingdom Metazoa; phylum Arthropoda; class Insecta; order Odonata; family Libellulidae; genus Ladona; species Ladona fulva. The sequence goes on from KZ308592.1 coordinate 500,881, forward strand.
ATACCAAGGATATAGTAAGGCGAGGGCTTTCCAAAGTATGATCTGCGAAATGTTTTACTGAAGCCCGCGAATATATTAGATTTTATCAATTGATATGCTAAAAAGTTACGCTGTAGAAAGGAGTATGAGAAATAAAGAAGAATTTCTTGGTAATGTCAACATTTATTTATTAATTTTGATCTGTTTTTCTTTCGAGTTTTCATATTCAGGACCCATGTTGATATTAAATACTGTGAATCAGTATACTCGCGATGTAACACATTCTATTTAATTATCTTCAGGCATACGAAGAATCCCGGAATTCCAAAATTTCTCGGAAAACTTGGTGTAAAATGATAGGCCTATTACCTTAGAGATTCATAGACATCGATTTTGGTAAATTTTTCCTTATTTCCTTATTATTACATTTGGGGCATTTTCATGAAATTCATTCAATTCGCTGTTCTTTAGCTGTAACACGTAATTTAAGAAATAGCGGACAAACCCATTGAGCTATTTAAAACATCCGTATTCTTTATACCGAGGCTATCAGGAGTTCGATATCTAAAGATTGAAAGATTGAACAAACACATCCTGTAATATTTACTTGTAAATAATTTTCTTAATAAATCGAGACGCGTATTACTCAGCGATTTCTTGCGATATTGCTGTGGAAATGGTACATATCTGTATAATATCATGAATTTCCACAATGTCACGGCCGCCTACGTAGATTTTAGTAACATTACTGTTGACAATGATGCTCCATAAGCCACAGTTTTAGGCAGTGAGAAGTCTAAGTGAGAAGTCCCAGTAGCCACTCTAAGAAACGAGCAAATGGTTTTGGAATTATTTGCCGTATATGCTTTTTCCAGGCAGATGGACGTGACTACCCGTAACGACAGGAGTATATAAGCTGTAGCTTTTTAACAGGGGTCCCTTACCTTTTATGTGCGAAGGTAGGCGGAGGAGGGACTCACCCGAGACTATCCTCGCCGGATAGGAATGGGTCAATCTAATGCAATATGGAATACCGAGTAATTATGGACCAGAGTGCAAAGGCCTTCTGAGAATTTAAGTGGAGGATCCACTTTGGTTTTATCGATCTGATTCTCTTGGCGTTGCAACCGCAACCAGCTTTGTAGGGCCGATCAAATATGCAGCACCCGAAGCATGGAGTGAAGCCGCAGTTTTATGTGTAAATGGAGCGATTGACTATTCAACCGTCCCTTCCGGAATGCGCCTCGCATCCGACAGCGATAAGACCGTCCGATAGACAAAGCCTCCGAGGCCTCTCAGTAAACGGAGGGAAGCTGAGCTTCGACCCGGATGATCAGGCTCATTCATATAAGAGCGAAAAGTTGATCATAACTAACCTAAATGTAAAAAGAGTCTGATATTTGGATGATAATGCCGATCATTTCATGATTTTTCGGTAGCCGATTAGGGACGCTCGGCAATGCATTTCTTCATNATATTGAGGCACATGACCTCCATTGAAGAATTTGAACTTTAGCGACGGGTAGAATAGCATTTTGAGGGAATCCCTATCCACAAATATCCCTATCGGCATATATGCCGACTTAGCCTTATGCCCAAGACTGAAAGAAAAGAAAAAATAAATATTTTTAATCATCTAACTTTTCTGACTGAAACCACGATTATATCTTTGTTCAAATTAGCATAACTAGAATATCAAGTAGAAACTTGAAAATTTAGCAAACCGAAAAATAAATGTTATTCGTTATACGCTGTATATTTATCCGCTACATTACCCCTATCCCTAGTTTCTTATCCTTTCTAGCTTTCCGTTATTTTGCCTTATTGCCTTAATTGATTGCCTTAACCAGTACCAATACTTACTCCTGGACTTGTTGCATCAACGATTACCCTGGAAATCTTTATATCCAGCCGATAGTGAACGGAAGGGAGGATTTGGAGGGATATCCTACGATCCTAAGAAGTGGAACCCCCAGACCCTTGTGGCGTGCATTGAGGTTCATCCCTATTCATGCCTACTCTGCCACAGGTTCTGGAGCAAGAAAAATCCTTACAGACAAATAGATCGAACGGGTGAGAAGCTAGATCTCAGTTACCTAGCCCCCGGTGAAAAGAGGGACCCTGAAAAAGATGCCTGCCTCGGTGGGCCTAGGAATAGGCTAGGGAAGATAGGAGTGCATGTCTACCCACATCCCTTACAGACCAGGTGGTTAATACATAAATACGCACTTCATTCTACACTACAGCCGCAGAATATTGGATCGACTGCATATAAATTGTGAACTGCGTTCAATGAATTCATTGAAAATTGTAATCGGAATTACTTTAACAACTTTGCCTCTAAATTCTTCCTGAAAGGCACCGCTTTTGTGATATCTATCAACAATCAATGCTTAGAAAATAAGTGGCCACAAAATGAATCCTCTATTTGCCCGCGCATACATTACTATGCGTCACCGAAGAACTCTTTGTCAACATCTTTCACCCGCCAATATTTGGCACCGCAGGCGAGCCTCCCCCACACGTATTAGAAAAGAGATCACACTTAGCACTTTTAAGCATGAGGCTGAAAACCATAAGATAAACGGAACTGCAGCGGAAGCGCATCCCTTTTTCCTGACGGATTGTCTATTCATTTAGTTGCAGGGCGGATGCTCTAACCTTTGAACTTCTAGAGAAGGGATGACGTGGATTCGAATCCCAGTAACGGAGACTTTTCTCTCCGGTAATGCGGTCTGCATTCAAAAAAAAAAAGGGTGTCTTACGCCGTCTACAGGAAATTCTCTCCTCTTTATTGGAACGTGTTGTCTTTTGAAGGAAAATATTACCCAATGAAATAAAAAAAACATCACATTTCTTGGATTTTTATAAATATTTCTTGAAGACCTATAATACTATATACTATTGTTATTCCGGTTAGCAACGTGCGTGAGCTCCGAAAGAAAACTAAGAAGCGATTCAGGGAAGTGGTTGCCAGGACGGATAGTTACTAGTAGTAGTAATATTGTTAAAAGTGCTTCGACAGCTTAGGTCACCTCGCACGTAGGCCCCCACCGGGAATCGGAACCGGGACCGCTTTCACCGAAGTCGAATGCGTTGCCCACTTGGCCATCCGGGAGCCCACGGATAGTTACTTCTGGTCGCTTTTCCCTCGTAGTATTTGAGAAGCTAATAGCAGTTAGGGTGTGAGAAGATTATCGGTGTTTTTACACACCCTGCCACGCGCCATTGACGGCTTGCAGGGTTTAAATGAAAATTTAAAAGTAAATGTACATACTATTTGATGTATTCGTGGAGACAGTTTAGGATCGGCTCGGAACTACGGAGAATGCGCAGGACATTTTGCGTTCTTCCGCGAACTCTCAAAACGCGAATTATTCATGCACCGCAGTTTCGAGCTGATCCTGAATTTTCTCCACGAATAAACCAATTAAAACATTTTTCACCGTAAATAGATTTAAAAACAGGGGGCAATGTGTCGGCATATTGTAATAAAATGTTCAGCGCACAGACATTTTCGAAAACAAATTGGCATCACTGCGTCTGATCACGTACACTTCATCAATTCGCCAACGGTTTTATCAATTTAGGTCGATCTTAAAGCAATGACTGCGCAAAAATATCGCATAAAGGGTCTTGCATGATCTGATGAGCCGCTTCACGTAGATAATGGATTCCGGAGAATTATTTTCCCATTTCCTGGAAAAACATGAATATTTATGGCAGAGGAAGTTGATTGACGCCAGGGCACGTGTCGGAAGAGATCTCTTGGACCGTTAATTCCGATCCAGCTGAGTGATGAATGGCTTTTATATACCTGGTGCTGTCTAAGGCTTTGGTTTCGCGATATTTCCTCTCCTAGTGCCCAATCGATATTCGGTTCGCCAGCGATAACCTTTTACACGTGAAAAAGAAAAGATGAATTCCTCGAGGTTCATTCCCGGTGACTCCATGTTTACGTGATTCAAGTCTTTCAAAGTTTATTTTAGCAAATATAATCGATATGTAGGGGTACGCTATCACAAAGTTCGAAAACACTACTTCGTAACCTCGACAAATATTTTACTTTACGATCAGTTCCTGCCTGCATAGCGGCATAAGGATTGCAATCAATAGAAATAAGATATACGTGGTAGTTCTGAAGTACTTTGATTGCAAACAATATCTAAACACCTACTCAGGATAACAAATAGAGAGGAATTTTCAACATAGCAAGCATCAAAACAGCAAACACAATAGAAAAACGACTGAAAAATGAGCAAGTAAAGCAATTACGAAATTACCAGTGATGTTGTTTTGTGACTTTCTGTAATGTAAAACTAACACAAAACTACTATCTCCTATGACACAACGTGCATAACAGAAACTGAGTTTCAGTCGAGTGAGACGTACGAAGTGAGAGAGAAGGAAAAACATAGTTTGAGATATTCTGCTGCCTGCCAGTTCCGCTAGTATCGCTTCTAATGGATATTTTGTGTTATTACTATTACAATCATTTAATATTACCTGTTGTTAGGTGGAATTAACAAAACAGAATATTATTATAAAAAAGGAGGCTGGAATGCACGAATTGGATAATTTAAAAATGCTTTCTACAATTCAGTGTTTCATCGCAAACTCCCTCCAAGAAAAACGACGCGCATGAATTCTCGTTACCTCCGATATATTGAGGCACATGACCTCCATTGAAGAATTTGAACTTTAGCGACGGGTAGAATAGCATTTTGAGGGAATCCCTATCCACAGATATCCCTATCGGCATATATGCCGACTTAGCCTTATGCCCAAGACTGAAAGAAAAGAAAAAATAAATATTTTTAATCATCTAACTTTTCTGACTGAAACCACGATTATATCTTTGTTCAAATTAGCATAACTAGAATATCAAGTAGAAACTTGAAAATTTAGCAAACCGAAAAATAAATGTTATTCGTTATACGCTGTATATTTATCCGCTACATTACCCCTATCCCTAGTTTCTTATCCTTTCTAGCTTTCCGTTATTTTGCCTTATTGCCTTAATTGATTGCCTTAACCAGTACCAATACTTACTCCTGGACTTGTTGCATCAACGATTACCCTGGAAATCTTTATATCCAGCCGATAGTGAACGGAAGGGAGGATTTGGAGGGATATCCTACGATCCTAAGAAGTGGAACCCCCAGACCCTTGTGGCGTGCATTGAGGTTCATCCCTATTCATGCCTACTCTGCCACAGGTTCTGGAGCAAGAAAAATCCTTACAGACAAATAGATCGAACGGGTGAGAAGCTAGATCTCAGTTACCTAGCCCCCGGTGAAAAGAGGGACCCTGAAAAAGATGCCTGCCTCGGTGGGCCTAGGAATAGGCTAGGGAAGATAGGAGTGCATGTCTACCCACATCCCTTACAGACCAGGTGGTTAATACATAAATACGCACTTCATTCTACACTACAGCCGCAGAATATTGGATCGACTGCATATAAATTAGAATTGGCAGCATCTGAGTAAAAATTGTTGCGAAAATTCAGAATTTTGTGTGGAAAAAAATAATAATGACTTTAATTAATAATAACCAGTCTTGATATAAAAGCTCTGATGAAATGTGTTTCCTGCAATGCAGCTCAGTAAAGTTTTATTGAAAATGGAAATATTGCCTCAATATCTATGGTAAATTAAATTCATTTGATAACCAAGAGGCCAAGATAATCAGAAGAATGTAGGTGTTGATTTGTAAAGAAAAGTCTTAGGATACTCACAGAGTGCGTCTCAATAAACACTTTCAGATCCTGCAGTTACCTGTAAGAGATAAATACAATATTAAAATACAGTATGACAAAACAAAGTAAACTTACATATAATTAAACGTACTTAAACTCGTTATATGCCTACTTAAAGTAAGTATATAACGACCGACGAACGCACCAAATGATGATTTCATTATTATTCAGGAAAAATTTAATAGGAAAAGTAGCAATTACGTGAAATAAGAATTATACACGGAATACAAACACCCTATGATGTTGAATAGTGAATTGATGAAAGTATGTAAAAAAAATACTTATTATTAAATCTTTTTCTCCAAAGGATTTCCGATTTATTAAATGTACGTTTCTAAATTCCTCTCGTTATAATAATATTGTAAAAATGTTACTCAAATAACCAACTGTATAACAATGAATAGAAGAATATGTGGGTATAACTAATTGGCTTCAGTGAAAGAGAGTGGTAGTAAACAGTCTCCGCTTATTAAAACTAAGATCCGCGTTTTCAGCATTGTTAAAGATGGAAATATTGCCTCTATATCTATACTAATTAAATTAATTTGATTATCAAGAGTCACGAAAAGTCTTAGGGTACTTACAAAGTTCGTCTCAATAAGAAGTTTCAGATTCTGTACTTAACTGATAAGGATAAAATTACATTAATGGGTATGAGATATTAAAGTATAGTTATATTTCATTTCATAAAAGGAGAAAGTACAAATGTTATAATCCTTATATATAAAATATTTTCTTTTTATGTTGACTATAAAGCACCGTGATTGGCTCGGCAACTCTATGACCTAGTAAGGCCGAATATGCTGTAGGTAGTCTAAGGCCAGTGCACATATTCTTACGACACCCTTTTGGATTTCTAGACCATTTTCACACACGACCTTTTTCTTAGATGTCCTCCACATTTTTCATGATAATTGGAGATATTAATGCTCACAATTCCAACCAGAATCGAATCTTGGATAACTTGAATCATTGCATTGCCAACATATTTGATTTTTAATTAGAAAGAAAAAAACTATAAAAATAGATAAATTTTACCATATTCGAATCTGTGGGCCTCTTATTATACTAGAGTTAAGTAGATTGCCTTTTACTCATTACCTTACGACGCATGCCGTCAAAGCAAAGCTAAGAATAAATGTATGTAATGACCAGTGAAGCAGATAGGAAAAAGAATGTGTACATCAAATGGTAATTCCTTTAATAATCAGTAATACATACATATGAAGAGAAATGACAAACATGATCAGTTATGAAGATACTTTCATTCAGAAAACACCCTAAAATGTTCAGCCTTAAGTTTCTTTGCCTAAGAATTTCTAATTCTTCTTAAAAGTGAATTTACAAAGTTAAATAATGATAATATTATAACAATATTACTCAAATAATCCTCTATATATCACGCGTAAATTAAAAATATATAATCTGGTTTCACACTAACTAGGAATTATGGAAACGGCTACAATAAATACAACCCGACATATTGATATGAGTTAAGAAATGTAGTTACGAAGACGACTGGGATGCAGACATTTTCAATATTCTTATTTTCAAAAGTCAAATATCTTCCTATGGATAGAAGGCATGGGAGGATTCTTGTTAATAGATAGTAAGATGAGAGACCTTTTACTCGTATTTTCCATATAATGGCCATTTCTTTATTATACGCTTCCGATTATTAAAGGAATCATCACTTGATGAGCATCTTTCTGTTTTCTATTTGATTCAATGGTGGTTACATACACTTATTCTTTGCTTTGCAATAGAAATTTGCGCAAAAATAATCGATTAGGGAAGACGTGGACGAATAAAAATAGTAATTTTTATGCTTCTGCCCATGAAGAATTGCTGAAATTTTCCATTTACAAAATGTACCCAACGCTCAAAAATGAGTACTTACTGAACCGCCGCGAGGAGCTAACGCGCCAAATTTTATAAGACATGAAGGAACCCTTTTTGCTCCCACCGTGGTTTACATAAGATGTACACATTAGCTCTATCTCCTCACAAATTAACTGTCGGTCGCCTCACTCAGACCTTAAAATACAGCCGAACGTGACTGGTAATGAAAATGGGTAATCTCATTTCATTTAGGAATTCTTTGAATATTAGGGATTAAACGGCGGGGAGAGGTGTAAGATGATCCTATCTGGTATGCAACTGCGTTGCCAGAGGGGAGGATTTGGGTGTTAACCGCACCCCCATAAGCCAAAGTGGGTTTTAAAAAATGGGTATGGGCGGTAAATTGTAATTTTTTAGATAATTTTAATACATTCGCCACTGGTGAGTAGAGGGATTCTGTCCAATTTACATTTAGGGCAAAGGGAGGCAATTTTGCGTTTACTCCATGGCTCAGAACCTCCCTCAAAGACAAAACCTGGATGCGTCCTTGATTTATCTAAAAAGCGTAAACATTTGAGAAAAGGGTTTTACGAAGAAACATTTAGTATTCGATTCTAAGTATGCATTAATAATAAAAATTGGGGAAAATATCGAATCATTGAATCAGATAGTTTTTTGATTTTAAAGGAATCAGGAAATATAGGCAAAATCCTTAATGTAACCTTCTATTGTATGGATTTGAGACGTAAGGTTTCTAGTTTATGGTATAATAAGAAATCACGGTATAGTATCAACGACTTTGACAATAACATTGATAGTAAAGTTAGGATATTTGCGGACGATACGGTAATTTACAGGGAAATAGAGAGTAAAGAGGATAGACAAACCCTGTCGAATGATTTAGATAAAATTATGAAATTGTGCAATTAGAACTCAATGTAGATAACTATTCAGTAATGAACTTCCTCGAAACGAAAAATAATGCCAATCGATGTATCGATATTAGAATCGGTGGAATATCTTGGAGTAACCCTCACAGTTAACTAAACATGGGATGCTCTTATCCGTAATATATGTGGACTAGCACTTGGAGACTCGTGAAGAGAATAGTTGGTAGGAACGAAGAAAAAGTCCATTTGGTCCAAGGCCTGACGGTCAGGCATCATCTTGTATATGCGTGCAGTGTATGGGATCCTGCCGAAAAATGCTGTATTTGAGAGTTAGAAGAAGTACATGGAAAGGCGATACATTTTGTGTTACTCAAATACAACTGGATGCAGCATGAGAATCTCTAGAAAATAGAAGATTTAAACAAATACTTAATTTACTTAATACGTTCAGAGCAAGTACATTGATAGAAGATGTAGCAGATATTATACTTCCTCCCTGTTACATTGGGCGTTCTGATACAGAGAAAATCATAGAAATAGTCGCTGGAACTAATCGTTTCAAAACTTCATTGTTTTCGGTGAATGGCACGTGAAAGTAATCGATTAGTGAAGTAGAGTACTGGTGCATGCACCCTCTGCCAAGGCGGCTTGCAGGGTATATATGCAGATGTACATGAAACAAAAGGATATTCATAAAAATATTAAAGAGGACTGAGAGTAGCGACGGGTATTAACGTCGATAGGAATTGATGAGTGCCAGAGAAATAATGGTAAAATCCTTTGTGTTGCGTATTTTGCAGTATTTAAAATGCGAATCCTAAGAAAGGAGGACATAAAGAAGGCTGGAGACTTTCGAGATGTAGGTGTGGGGTGAGAAAGCAAGTCTGGTTGATTAAAAACAAAAACGGCAGTGCATGAGAAGGTGGGAGTATAGAGAGTTTTAATTGGAGTAATTAAGCGTCCAGTTAATTAATCCAGGGGAAGTGGGTGGGTCAAACATCAAGAGGAGAGAGATTGCCAAAGATAATAATTGAAGGTAGAATGCATGGGAAAAATAGAGGGGAATATAAAGACAAAATATTTTAGATTACGAAACGGCGTGATAAATTATTAGGAAATAGAAAAAGAGTATTGAGCGGGGCATTTTGGCCTTATAAGCTTACCTACAAAGAAGTCACCATGAGCGAAACTGGGCCTGGGTTCGATTCCCAGGGGTAGCGCATTGAGCAAAATTACCTATATATAAATTGTAATCGGAATTACTTTAACAACTTTGCCTCTAAATTCTTCCTGAAAGGCACCGCTTTTGTGATATCTATCAACAATCAATGCTTAGAAAATTAGTGGCCACAAAACGAATCCTCTATTTGCACGTGCATGCATTTCTATGCNATTTTATTATATAAATTATTATTATTAAAACTTGTGAAGTGGAAGAACTTCCCTTTCACTCCAAATATTCCAGTTCAAAAGAATGATCTATTAGATCTTTTTCATAGTAAGTCACTTGAGTGATTTTCAATACACACGGAGAGGAAGTTCTTTCAATCCATAAGTTTTCAGGAGAAACGGATATGGGAAGAGTCTAACAGGACCGAGATTCGAACCAGGGTCTTCTAATTTCCGGGCGACTGCTCTTACCATTGAGCTATCTTTTCAGAACATCTCTCCTCGGGAATTTGCACGTACTATTAGTCATTCACCCTGTCGTGAATGGTTTACTCAGGCAGGTTACTATAAATTGTTCCATAGCTTTACAGCTGGCACTATTTTTGTTATTGAGGGATATGCAGAGCAACCGCACGCTCCAATCAAAAAAGACAAATCCAAATATTTCCATGAATAACGCAACGCACGTAAACCCACTAACTGATGAATACGCGCTCGCATATGAATCATTTTATCAGATTAATTATATCTCTTAGAAGAATTCGCATTCTTTGTTTCCCGAGTGTCTTCTTTCACTGTTTATCGCCAAGGAAACATCATCATTTTCATTCGGAAAAATTGAAATGCCGAAGCCGTGTCTCGTTATTCAAGAGTTATCTTCTTCCCAAGGACAGAGAAAAATCCTGCAACGACTAAATACAATAATTTATGCCTCGATTTGCATAAAATAAACGGAAATATGACAAATGTGACCATAATTTTACTCAAGCGTGCTCACACAATATTCTACTCGGATCTCTGAAAAGTTAAGCTGAAATGATTCCTCTGACTCATATAGGTTTCATGGAAATAAGCAGAGTACTATAAACTGAAGGTTATATAACGGAATTATTTAAAGTATTTGTGTCCACGCGTTGATTTAATAATTAAGATCACCGAAGGCTGGAGGCTGATTAGTGCATAGGTAACTATAGCAATATCATAGCCACGAGAAAAATTGAGCTGAAAGAAATAAAAGATTCGCCTTCCTCTATATTCTACAAAAAGAGAAATTAAAAATATCCATTCGTTAGGAGTGATATCTTCTCCATGCATTTAACCTGATTTTCTTCGAAAGGAAACAATTACGCCAGAACCATCCGTACAAAATTAGCGGAATGAATGTAATTGTATGTATTGCAAATCAGTGGAAAATTTCGGAATCACTCTTACTAATGACTTAAACTGGAGCATACATATTCGAAAAATCTGCCGAAAAGCCACCAAAAAGCTCGGTTTTATAAAGCGCATTGTAGGTAGATGCGATGAAAAGGTTAGAGAGCGATGTTATTTCACTTAAGTCAGGCCCCATCTTGAATATGCGGCGAGTATGTGGAATCCCGCGAATTCCATATACTCACCAACTTGAGAAAGTGCAACGAAAGGCAATACGTTTTGTTAAAAGGTGCTACGATAAAAAAGCAAGCGGTACGCAAATGCTTTCAGACGCAGTTTGGGAATACTTAAAGGAAAGGAGATTAGAAGCTAGGTTGCAGTTGTTTGATAATTTCAGAGAAGGTAAATTTGTTGTAATCGGTATTATGTGACCCCCTTCTGCTACTTCGGCCGATCCGACAATGAGTGTGAAATAAGAAAATTAGGTTTGAGGACAAGTAATTTTATGAACTCATTCTTTCCGCGAACGATACGCAACAATAAGCTAAAGAGGCAACTTGAACGCCTGGTGTTTACACCCCCTGCCACACGCCGAAAGGTGGCTTGTATAGTATTTATGTAGACGTAGAACCTAAAAGGTCAAGAATATCCTCATATTGATAGATCGTAAGGAGACACTTCAGGGAAAATAATGCATTTTCTTAAATGGCGGTATATTGGACTGGTGATAAACATTCCTATCGGCATTAACAATTTTGAGTTAAGTAGAGCAGAAGGAAAAAATGATGGGAAATTTAAATGCGGCATTCACTGCCAATGCTCCGTAACGAAGGGCTGTCCTCGATGTCTACCAATCACCATGAGTACCCCGATGATATTCTGCCTCGAAATCTCTCAATTTATGGTCTCTCCGAAGGAGATCAGATCTGAAGCTTTCACCGGTACAAGGAGAAGAGGAACCTTTACAGATCATGGAGAAAAATTTTCCATAGATTTCGAGACCAATGCTCTGTTTTCAAACATTGAAGTCGAGCATGGTGCGTTCAGTTGGAATTAAAACTTTTCATCCCGATACCTTCCCTTTCTCTCCAAATTTCAATCTAAATAAGTGACTCTCCCGCGAAACTCTCGAAAAATTAGAAAAATAAATTTCCATAACTTTTCTAAAGAGATCTTTCGTGTTGATTTAAGAACTCATTCAGCAGCAATCAATGTTATACTTCGGGGCGCAATGTTTGCAATATATATACGAATCCTTATTTTTATCGGGAACGCAAATATTATCGAATGTTATCCCGTTAAAAGCCTCCTCATTGAAAACAGACCACTGCGTTTTTACTTCGTAGCCATCGGATTCCATCGCTTCAAACATACATTTTTCTGGATATACACTTCAAAACTAGCTATATGCTTTTAAACAACCATGCATACACATATATCGATCTCGCTTTTTATTCTAAAAACCTCTTTTAATTCACTGTATTTCTCCACACTTCTCAACCTTTGAGCAAAGTAGAGTTTATTTCCTACACTTTTCTTCAACTATCTTAAGGAATAAATTCCAAGAAAGTAATACATTTTAGGGTTAATATCATCACGGCCTCATAGAGGGTCGCTCTAAAATTCCTCGGTCTGACAAAGAAAACGAGATTTAAGATTGTATGTTATTTTGAAGATGTACCAAAGTTCCAGGGATCCACCAAACATCGCTTACCCAGATTAATTTAATTAATTTTAATGAGATTTAAGTTTTTATGTTTTTCTATTTTTCGACATCACCAACGAGTTATCTCGTAAACCAATCAATTCGGTCCAACGACTTCCCAACTTTTTGATAGCCTCAGTAAAATTGTGAAAGTTCGTTGAACCATGCGTATGCGTTTATTAAAAATAAACATGTACGTGAGCTTTGACCTCATCTTTTGATGTAGATCTTCGTCCACGAAACCATTACTTCATGTTTGGGAACAAAAAGTAATCGCTGGGATACAAATCCGGCGAACAAAACAAAGTATGGGCGTTAAAACAATCCCACATTTAACCATTTCCATTTTATTCTACAGTTAAGGCTAACTCCTTTACATCGGTTATAATTGGAGTTAAAATATTATGGTGGCAAGAAAGCGGGACTTATTAAATTTTGTAGTTGGTGAAACCGGGACGTTGCCTCAAAACTTGGTCTACTTATCTAGCATAGAGTTATTTTCCTGCGTTTTTAAGGCGTTTTGAGTGAGCTCTTTACTATCTTCTGAGAACTTGCTTTTAAACGATTTCTGTAGATAATATCCGTATTTTATATTATATTTTTTACTCCGAATTTTTCTGTCAAACCGAAACAACAGTAAAAATGGACTGAAAAAATTGATGGGACCATTTGTTACGAAACAGGGATTGTCCCGACCAAAATAGTACGTTTGATAAGCCTAGCGATAATGGTTGAAAGCCTGAATCGGACAGCAGTTTCAAAGAAGGTTATGAATATAAGATATTCACATAATGCTCTTCATCATCGCTTGCAGAGTTGATTTCCTTTCAAAATGCGATTAAAAAGCTGATTAAATAGCATCTAGATTGGGTTATGTAGGAAGATAAATGAAGATGCACTTTTATCGTCTAATATTCTTCATTGAGTGAAATACCCCGTACAAAGACAAGAAACTCCAAAATTTTGTCAAAATTCGTCACAAACAATACCGATCGTCTTAATGACCGATGGTTGAAAGTAGCTGAAGTTTAGTCCATAATTAATCTCCATTAAGTATAAGTTTGCATACAGATGACGAAGCTGACCTAATGCGTCCCCCATGTTATATAAGCCGTTCTGATACTGCGAGGAAAGTCAGAGAAATAGATGCTAGAGCAGCTTTTTTCAATAATTCATTTTTCCTGCGAACGATACGCGAAAGCAAACGATCAGAGAAGTAAAATCATGGTGCTTGCACCCCCTACCAAACACAGAAAGGCGGCTTGCGGGATACATATTTAGATATAGATAAAAGTCGGACCGTGACGAATCTTAGACTTCACATTGGTGATTTATTGCCTCTGAATTCAGTATATACACCATTTACAAGCGTATTTTATTTAAAAATCGCGTAATGACTGCTCAAACTTCGTACATAGTTTATTTTCCGTAGATATTTTTACTGCGTTCGATTTAAAAATGGAATGCTAATAGGTTCAAATTGTTCTCATTCGTGCTTTAGTAGTCATTCAATTTTTCTGTTTGCATTTTTTAATTCTTATTTTTGAGGAGGTAAACGGCTTCAGGGCAGAGTTTTCGAAATAATTTTGACATCACAGTCTATTTATGTCGGTTATTTAAGCCTATATTTTTTTCCAAAGCACTGAAACAGTTGTTTTTCAGCCTTCAAATTCTTTAAATTGCAATATTTTTCCGAAAACAATTAACGAGTTGATGGGATGGTTGCCAAAGGAGGTGAACGGTGGAAATTAGACGAAATGCCTGAAAAGTCATCATGGCACCCATTCTCCAGAGCAAACAGCCCCAAAGATAGTTTATAGATGAGTGGAAAGAATTTTTAAAATTTCTAAAAGTCGTGATGCAACTTCTCCAAATATACTTTTCCAGAGACGAAAAAGAGAAAGAAAAAAATTCTTTGGGAAAACTTCGGTATTCGGTTGGGTAAACTCCGAAACTTTCCAATCTTGCGGGTAGACTCTTAAGACGCGGGGAACAGTGTTTGCACTTCGAGAAACAATGTCAGCGGTTTTTTTTGCGAGTTTGTCTCCGCTAAATGCGAAATTTATAGCCTGGAAAATAAATCCCCGCAGCTGCTTTACTCACCGGATATTTGTTCCTGAACTGAAACTGTGGAAAATTCCCCTTCTTGTGGTTTTGGCTCTGAGATATTTACTATTGTTACATTCACAGTCAATGTGATGGAGTGACTAGACCTTTACTTGCTGAAGTTGTATTTTATATAATGAAAAATATTTCGAACATATAGATGATTACAAGACGACCCACGAATTTTCACTAAAGGATTTTTCTCTAAGGAGTCACCTCATCCAATATCTCACCCAAGTCTACTTGTTCTCTACTAATTTAAATGACCATTTCTTTCTAGTTGTTATGTCTTGTTATGAAATAATGTACATGTACCATTTTGTTCACTTTTCAGATGCGATTTAACCTGTCTTTTCCTTAAGTCTTAGTTAACTATCAGTATGTTTCGCAAGTTTTTCACACCCCCCTTCTTGAGGGTGTTTTCCTGCAGTGGTGTATTATTTCCTAAGTTCTAACTTAGGTAAACCCACAAAGAATTTCAAAGTAGTTTTCTTCTGAGACGTTTCTCTTTCTCTCTTTCAAACTTCACATGACGAAGGGTTAGATGTAAGAAGAGAATTGATAGTCTCAATCTCGCTCTCATTTTAAAGTTTGCAATAATCCTTTTAATAAAATTATTTAGAAATATTATTTAGAAAATCGACAAATTTTGCGTTCCTTAATTTTTTTATCTCGCAATCTTTCGGATAATGATCTACCGAACCGAACAGTATTCGCCTTAAGGTCACTAATGGAGCTATTCATAAAAAATGCATGTAAAATTCTTTTGCGTTACCAGTAGAGATTATTATTTTGCTGAAATAATTTCAATAATATCATGACCAATTTCAACCAGTATAAATCCAGCGACTTTTTTAATAATCCTTCCTTCTATATTTTACCATACATCCTCCTTTCAACTGCTTTATTTAGCAGTCCATCCCCTTACAATGTCTGCTCTATAACTTCCATAGAAACCAATTCTCTATTGCCACTTTCAGCACCTCTTCCATAGGCATAGTCTAGCAGTGGCCAACCTTTGGCACGCGTCACTTGTTTCTGGCATGCGAAACAAGCCCTTGTCAAATTTATTTCCAATTTAAAAGTAATAACCAGTCAATTTTTTTTCCATTCAGTCAGCTCTACATCATTTACATAAACATTTAAAAATCGTTCATCAATATATGAAAAGATCTGTTTAATATATTTTAGTAAGTTGTTGGAAAAATTAGATTAGAGATTCGGACGATTTTGGGATACACTCTTAGAAAGGTGGTTCACCCCTGGTATAGCCCAACTTACTTCCATCATGCTAGTTCATAAAACTCCATGGATTTCAATATTGTGGCGTCCCTATTTTAGTGGTTTCATATTTCCAACTAGCATAAAAAACACTAACTGAGGATTTCAAGCAAAGGTATGCCTTCCGCTGACGATGCAAGAGAAAGTTTTAATTGGGAATAGAATAATGGTAAATTTGAAAGAAATATTTCAAATGAAGCTTAAAAATCACATAAATAAACATTTATAAGATAAAACCTTTATAAAGAAATAAAGTAGGAAGTCCTATCATACAAAAGTGAGTATAATTCCTTCGTTATATGTCGACGGTACGCGTCTAGGAAATTGCCTATTTTACTATTTAAAGTTTAATTAATTTTACTATTTTCCTGCGTTAGGCTTAGAAATTCACTTTTCTTGTTTGCCTTGGCCACTGATACTCTTCTTCTAAACCCTTACACGTACCTTTTCGAAAAAACACAAGAATGGGGATTGTCACATCCGAGCCTTATTAAATCTAAATTCACATTGCGGTTACTAAAAATTGAGGTCCTACTATTTTTAATCGATCTTATTTCTAAGTCATAGCTCTTCTTGCCCTTTCTGCTTTCACTCTAAGGAATAAGGTCATTATTGGCTACGATCTCATTGTTAAATATTTTCGAACTATCTGAATTCCTGATAAATTAATAAAATAATAATAAAATAAAAATCGATTTCTTAAAAGATTCGAAAGAAATTCTTAATATAAGTGCGTGGAAAGGCGGACCAATTATTATATCTCTACTATGGCAACAAGTTTCTTAAATTCTTAATCGATGTGGGATATTTGAAACTTGTACATGCCTTCACCAGCCAATGAGATCTGCTTCGACTGTAATTAGGCGTTAAAAATACACTCATGCATTATTTTGACATAACACAAGCCTAATTAACATGAAATGTATTTAGTTAATGAGGCATTAATTAAGGCACTTCCGTCTTTCTCTGCGGTAGTTCCCAGCAAAATTACACAATGAAAGATGAAACAAGTTTATTGATTGTAGGAAATGATTTTGTCGACTTCAATGCGACCAAGAAAATGCAGTTCCATTTATGTGCTTAATATTTTTCGTTTTCTAAATTTCGGAATCAATGAAAGTATTTCATTTAAACTAAAACGATTTTTGATTCATTTTTTGTATTCTCTAGTCAATTAATTTTCACGAAGGTGATCTGAAAAACACCAAGTCCAGCAGTAGAAATGTAGCCACCCTTTGGCAATAGGTAATATATTTTTATTATAATATTCTACTTTGATATAATTTCACTTTTTTCACTGACTTGTCTATTAGCTGAATCCATGTAAACATGTTATGCATCACACCCATGGGTTACCTTCCATTTGTAGTTTGATATAGGATGTAGAAAATTGTCTATTACTTATTTTTTCTTTGAGTGAAGTTCATGGCTATGATAGTAATAAGAAAGCCAATAAGGTGTGTGTGGTGCTTCATCATAGATGTTAACTTTGGAAAGCATGAGACAGGAAGGTTATTCAGTCATGAATGGTGGGAAATACTTCCGAGGTGTCGAGGCATCGACCTCACAGATTCCCAAAGACGTCACCGTTTCCTTTTATCTTCCGAGGACCTTTTCCATCTCAACGAAAGTAGCTCTTCCATAAGCTTCCACGAGGATGTTTCGCCGGAAAATAGACCGATGAAGTGACGCATTTCTGTAAGCCGCATAGGATATCAGTTGGGTGCAGTAGCAGACACATGTCGCGAAAAGGACAGGGAATGGGTGGAGACATCTTCTGGCAGACTGAGAAAGGACGGGAAGAGCATCGGAAAAAAATGAAGTGCGGAATGCAAAAGTAGAATTAGTGGGGAGGAAGGTGGACAGAAATAAAAGAAAAAGTGGGAATGCGTTGTGGAGCGAGACGGGAATGGAAGGAAACAAAGGGAGAACTACGTCGCGACGATGGAAGAACAAGAGGGATGCGTTTCGCGATGCGTGCTTGTTTTTTCCGGAGACTGAGAGCCGGTCTCGCTGCAACAATGGGAGTTGAAAACAACGACATCTACATCGAAATGAGTCCGAATGGAAAATGTAGCTTTTCTTCGAGTGGATAGATACGCCTCATTAAGTAAACAACGTTTTTGCGAGTTTTTTTGCGAGAAACTACAAGGAAACTGCCATTCCTTCGACATTCCGAAATATTCCTCTTGGAGAAATACACGGATAAAGTCTCCCTTTGAAAGCTTTCACTACATTTCCGGAAAGGATGATATTAAGAACAGTGGAGGCGGTCGTTTTACCATTCGCTGCGATAAAGGACATGGACTATTGATCATCTGTCGGTACAATATACAGCAAGGAGCACGTTTTGAACCTCAAACCCTCCATCTTTGACCAAACATTCTCAAAAGGCGCAGTTTATTTCCTTAAAACCTATGTAGAGGAAATGCGGATTATTAGGTAAGGTGAGGAGTGAGGTAGTTAGCCTCGGCTTACGGAGCCAGAATGCGATGATAGGGGAACATCCACAAAAGCAAACCACAATGATCCTTTGAATGAGGCTTTTCATAGCATTCGATAAGTAGTCTCCAATATAAATTTCTTTATTCAACTAGATATTGTAGCAGAGACATTAAGTGATTTCTTTCGGATGCTTATCATTCTTGTATGAAACAACTAAATATGAAAAATGCATTCCTCAGTATTCCTTATATCTCTATGGTAATCTTAGACTTGCGTATTAATATAATGTACAGAAATATCAAAACTTTTACTTCCGCTTCCTACCCGAGTTTCCTTTTAGTAAAGTATTTCTTCAAATTAGTCACACCTCATTTAAAACCCAAGCTATTTTGGGTTTTCATCTTCATTGTTTTCAGATTTGACTCACTTGCCTTCTCTTCATTTTTTTATATTTTACTCAAGCAGCCCATTCATTCTACCCCTTCATTTTTCTTTTTTCCCACTCTTTCAAAATGCGACTTTTAATGAACACTCAATTAGTTGTTCCATAACACCAGCAATGTCTCATCAAAAATCCCATTATTTTCCATTCACATCCCTTATTCAAAAATATTTCTCGACCCAGTCATGATAAATTCTTTCATCTCATTTTTTAACAATTTTAAAAAGCAATGAGCGATGTTTCGTCAGATTTGTTAAATAGCTTTAAAGTTGTCGAAGGAAAAGTGTATATGTAAATAATTATACGACTTTTACAATCTCTCAGCTTAAACCGGATATGAGATTGCTATTCTGATGATAAAAATACCAATTTAGATAGCCTCAAAGATGAGAGAGTGGTAGATACAAAATATTTCCAGAACTACAAATTCTCTACCTAAAAATAGGACAGAAAATTAAGAGAAGATTTTGTACGCGGAGAGAAATAAATCTTTGCTGCGTATGACAATCATCTTTGATTTTCCCGATATCTTCCCTAGGAGAAACAGACGAGAAAATTCTGAAAGTACTCCGGGACTCGAAACCGGGTCTTCCGCTTTCCAGCGAAAGCTCTGATATTCCTAAATATCTATTATATAGTTTTATGCCATTTCTTTAACCTTGAGTGAAATTCACCCTCTGTAAATGTGATTCAACTTAAGTATTCTCTTTTTACTCCTCCAGTCATTTTGCAGATTCTTTCTAAAATGTACCTTTTTGCAGACATCTTTCCTCCAGCCCCTTTCTGCATTATCCATGAACTCCTCCTCCTTTACTAACGTTTTAAATCACCTTATATTTTATTCTCCGAAGACTTCGTAATCAAAGCCACAGTTGTGCATACCAAAGACTGGATGCTCACCAAAACGTGTATTAAAACAAACCCCGCAAAAAAGGAACGAAGAGGCCAAGAAACACGGCCAAATTAAGGAATGAGGGAGGCTTTAATTAAGAGATCGTGATCTGCCGCTGTTCCGTTGATAATTTCCTTTGCAAATGCACCGTCGTTGGCAATTCAAATTAACTCCATCGGAGCGTAATTGACGACTTTCTTTGGGTCTATTTCAGGGAATGAATTCATCAGCCTCGTCGACTTCTTTCTTTGGTGAGTTCTTCCTTTACCTCGGAGGATGAATTATCCCGTCCTTTGCTCCTTCTGGACCATTATTTCTCTCTCTGGGCGTTTCTTCTTAGGACAGCCTGTCTCCCTCTGAGAAAGTCCGTTTCCATGACACTCTGCCCTTGCGTTTGTCTCAGAATCCTTTCTTAATGGACCCTTCACGTCACTTACGCCCCACTTTCATTGCATCCCTTCTCGTGGTAGCCACGGGAAAGGACAGCCTCCACCTCCAAGAAAAGGATTTTGCAGTTCGACCGGCGCTCTTGCACAAATCTCAGTTGGAAAGTGTTTCCTTGCGAACGATTCTGGTGGAGAACCCGTGAAGCCTTCATACACTAAGTTTTATTACCAAATTCATTGTACGTGATGTATAAAATGTATGAAAAAAGCTAGATGTAATAAAACAGATATTGATATTACAATGGTCGGAACGAAAAAAAAAACGGTTTGAATGGTATCGTCGTTGACAGAAGAGATAAATCGGAACGGAGCCAAATTTTTTTTTTCATTGCACGGGAGCGAAAACCGGAACTAAAAATATTATGGTTAAATACCTAGGCATTAATATGCATCTATTATGTACATTTTTGTTCTTGTAACGTTCTTTCGCATCTTTTAGCTTTTATTATCGGTAGGTTTGCGGAGGGTTATTCACAACATCTTTCCTAGTGGTGTTTTCCTGTAGCGGATGATTTTTTCCTAAGAATCTGTTATCTTTTCTATTTCAATACTTCTTCTAATTTTTATTTAAACTTAGATTTATAACTGTATAGAATATGGCGATGTTTTAGATGGAAGGGGACATTTAGTCTCAATCTCGCCCAATTAAAGACGATTTATTATTATTGTATTAATGAAATACATCCAGTAACAAAAGTTTACAATGTTTAGAACTCTAATTTGGGGGAAGTGAATTAATCTACATCCAGTGTTTATTCCACCCAATATACCTTGACGAAATGAATTTATTTTATTTGGCTTTTGGTATAGGTTGGAAGAAATCTTGCAAAATTTTGGATATAATTACATAAAAATCAAATACCTTGCATTTGCTTTCGTCAGTCATTTTCATGGCTCTGGTGTTAGGGGATGTGCTCGGGTATAAGTGAATCTGAATAATGCCATTCCACCCATCCTGACCTTTACATGCCTGACCTAAGTGACCTTGAACCGATTGCTATTTTTGCCCTTGGTTAGTCGACATATAACCACAAATTTCATTGATTATTTACGGCCCTTATAAATGCGGAGACATTGATATAACCTATCCAAGATCAAGGATAGTGCTTTAAATAAACTATTATGAGATTTTAAAACTTTTAGTCTTTATGGATTAAAAAAATGATGAAAATGTGCTAAAATTGAAAATTTTCATTACGTAGGGAAATTTTACAATTTTAAATGGATCTTGGGGCCTTTTGGTATATGCATTTGAAGGTCCAAAATATAGATAAAAGCTGATTAAATTCCACCAGGTTTGCTGTACCAGCTGTCGGAAAACAAGGAATACTACTCTTCCAGTTTTAGCGAAAACTCTCAAAATGAGGGTGGAAAAAATTATCGAATTTCTTCTTGAAAATATCCATCCTGAGATTATCATCCACGCCAAATCGATTTATGGCAATTGAGAATTTACAAAACCACTGAACCACTTCTAGTACTAACACATTGATTATGATAATTTTAGAAATTCTGTTTTAATTACTGTCTCTGATAGAAGTGTCATTTATACAATCATTTTACAGTGCTTTTCGTATATTTCTCTTGGCTCCTCGGGGAACTTTAACTAACTCACTCCTCGAATTTTTCTCCCGTCCTTAAATGAAGCTAAATGTAGATGCCGAGGAAAAATGTTTCGCTGCTTTTCTACACCAACCACAGTATTTTTCCGAGTTATCATCCTTTTTCCTTTCTCTTGGCTGGCAACTTTAATTTTTTAAATTACTTTTAAATTAACACTCCCGGCTTATCTGCTGCGACGCCTGCTATTATCACACTTCTTGACTTTATTACTCTTATCGCAGTAATGGGCTGGATTTTTCCACCGTCCTTCGCGTATTCTAAACGAGCATATTACCTTCGCAAGTGAAATAGTAAAATATTATTATTAGATTGGTACCATTCACTTTTAAGGCGGGGCCGATAGTCAATTTTCTAGACGTGATGTTATGACGAACGTTTACGTCGAAACCGGACGAAAAGTTTTTTGGAACTTTTTGTGGAATATACGAATTAAGTTTTGCATAGTTTTTTAGATGGCATTCAACGTGTCCGACCGGGTGAGAACAGTTACAAGAGGTAATTTTTATATCTCTAAAAATTGAAACGTTAAGGAAATATGAAAAATTATGCTAAAAATTAAGCTGACAAAATTTTTAACATAATACACTTTAATTACATAATAAATACATTATATATACACAACTATAAAAAAAAGGTTATTAAAGTATTTGCAATTAATAATAATTGCGTATCGCACCCTACTAACAATTGTAGCTGCGAATGAAAGGATATTAGAGCAAGATTTATTATGCAGGAGTAGAGTTTCAATCCAGCTTCCGGGATGAATACTTAAAATCAATTGACATACAAATGTACAGTTTATCGAGAGGCTAGGCTCTTGTAGTCTTCTCTTTCCTACATAACCACCTATTTTTATCTAATGATTACAGCTTTTAATGGCAAATATAATAAAACTATAAAATATTTGTAGTTGTAAGAAAAACATTGCAAATTAAGGTTGACGAAGAAAAAATACACTTTGCGGTAACACTTTCATAGCAAACGGGGTTGAGAAAAACAGAAAAACATTAAAATGGAAGATGAAACTCAATATAAGCGAGGTACAAATAAAATTAAGAGGAACTCCAAAAAAGTTCACAATTCAAACAGAGGCAATAGAAAAAATACAGAATTATAAAACGAAAACGGCCACTGATGGTAGTAAAAATACAATGACTCCAAAAGTAGAGTTTTTTTACGGTTTTAGAAAAGTATTTATATCATTGGTTACAGATACAAGGAAAATAAAAGCTCATGCTAAGATCCTAATATCAACGTAGCTGATATAACATCAAGAAAACATCACTCGTACGTCAAATAATATTTGTAACTGCGTAAGAGTACAAAACATAGATGGTGAACATGGTCCAAATGTTTTTGTCCAGTTTCACCAATGGAAAATGTCTCATTTTCTACTTGTTGGGATACGGTCATCGTGGCATGGCGACCTGCCACGCCCACGTTATTCTCAGGACCCTCATCTCCACGTTTTTACGTCCCTTTCGTCCATTCGTCTGTTTCCAGCCGGTGTTTTTCCTCGCCGCGACGACGCCCCGAGGCTTATGCTAATCCTAGAAAGCCAAATAATATGCCTTGCGAGCTCAAAAGTCGCTCTTTCGACGTTTCTGATTCCTCTGAAAGCCTATTCTCTCACGTATGGATCACGTAGGTGTATCCCTAACTTAAAGCCGATTTTATGCTGTGTTCACCATCATGAAAACTCAAGCTAACATGCATTATCGTATGCATGCCTTGTGGACGAATGGCGCTCGCGGTTGCAACGTTTATTACATATCTGGTATAATGGAAATAAAACCTCTTGTACACTTCCACAGCAGTGTCCCATGTTTCTTCAAAATTTAACTCTTGGTTTTTCCCGCGATTTTATTAGTAATTGACCAAAAATAAGTCACACAGGAATATCCGCCATTGCTTTACTCAATATCCAACAAGTTTCTGTATTTTTCAACTAGTTTCCAGTGCAAATGAAAATTACGGTAATATTTCCTGTGCATGAAACTGTGTGAAGTTTGCAGAAGCCCCAAGAAAGACGCTGGTTAGAGCCCATGAGTCACTGGTAAGTTTCCGTGAGATTACACACGATTTTAAAGTTTCTAAATTTCAAGGTTTTATTCTTACATTCATTGAAACACGTAAGTAAGAACGGATTTTCATCAGATTTTGTCCATGCTACGGCTAAAACTGTACACTGTCCTATTTTTGCGCCTCTTTGAGTTTTGTAGTTGAATTATTTCGACATTTTTCGAACATTTCTTATTCTTCCCGGTAATTGCTTATTCAGGAATTGATGTAGATAAACACTGGAAAAGTTTAAGCATCCTAGGTGCTGTTTTAGGACCAAAATATAGTGACAGCAACGCAGATATTTACTAAATAGGCATCGTAAATTACACGGAAATCGACACAATTTTAAAATATTTCGTGATTTAAATCGTAAAAAACAAGAGATGGTGAAAATTAGAAAATGGTAACTTTAATTCATATCTTTTTGTATCTCTCATGACGGCAAAAGGTAATAGATTTCCATTAAGTTTCAGTAAAGAAAAAATACTAGCAACAAAGCGCAAAATCAACGTTAGAGCTATTTCTTGATGCAGTTACTGACATCGGATGGATGAATATGGAAATAAAAAACATATCCAAGAAGGTGATAACTATGACAGATTAATTCAATATGCGAAGGCGTTACTTCGTGGAAGGCCATTATAACGAAGATAAATACACTTCCACTGGAGATTTTATTTTGCGACATATTTCGCTATCACCGTCAGACCTAGTGATTAGTTAAATTTGGAAGAAACATGCTGGGAAGCTGTTCCAATTTAGTTTTATCGGGAGTTTTTAGTTTTCGAATTGAATCAACAAATTCTGCTTCAAGCTATTTTCCGTTATAAATAGATTGCACAATGTTTAGACGCCCGCTTCAACATAATTTTTTCTAAATATATGTCCGTTCATGTCTTGCATTTAAATAACTAGAGATACTGAAATTAATTATATTTTCAAATCTATATCATGTTTAAGTGAAATGTTTTAAGAACTTTTCGGATATTTTCAACCACTGTGTCACTATAATGACTCTCTTTCTTAGAATTAATACCTATACCAAAAGTGTTTAAAAATAATATTCTAATAAAATATAATATAATAATAATGCAACTTTATTCGGGTGAGATTGGGATTATCAAGTCTCTTCTTACATCTAACCTTTCGTCATATGCAATTTAAAAAAGATGGCTTGAACAAAGTGCACAGGAATTGTAGAAAGGAATTATATGAGAAGAATTGAAGGGGAAATCGAGAGTTAAGAGTAAAAAGTACTCAAAAAAGTTGTCGCCTGCAATTAATTCTGTCCTAGACAATTCGTTCAATTTGTTCATGACAGAAATATCAAGAAGAACGTCTTTGGGAGAATCAAGATTTTATTTTCTGTGTGATTCAGAATCCCTTAGCTTTATGAATAACAGAATAAAATCAATTTTACCTACGTAGGTAACGCAGAACGGCTACAGTGGTTAGAGCAATTTTAGATTCAGATAAAGGGATAATGCTTTCAGATGGGTAGGATTTGGTCAGGGAGGATGGTGAACCATTTCAAGATGATAATGTGACGACCAAGTTCCAAGGGTATTATTAGCCGAGGACGGAATTCAATGAACCGAAAGAGATTTCCACCGTCCTTATGGCATTGGAGATAGGTTTGCTTTTCGGAGAGACTGTGATTTGTCATCTAATTCGGGTCTTGGGTTAGTTAAATGGGCCCAGGACTTTCACCTGCGGAGGAATCCACGTCAAAGTCAATTAAGTCGTATCAGAAAGGAAAGTGACATCTCCAGATGCATCACAAGTGGATAACATCCAGTTCCCATGTAAGAACCACATCAGATGTGAGGAAGTATTTGACAAAAAGAGTCTAGCTTTTAATGACTGTAACGAAGTACATACAAAGAGCCCAGAACATTAAATGAAAATTACACAAAGATCTTTACCAGAATTTTTTAGATCGAGTGATAACTTTGTACATTGACATACACTTTTCTGTATTGCACGTGCTTACGTGGACGTCTCCCATTCGTATTAATCGGGCTTAGTCAGGAATGCTATAACAAACTACCTCACTCCCCACTTCACCTAGTAAGCCTCACATTTTCTGAGCTATTGGAAGTATATGGAGAGGTGATGAGGTTCGACTTGGCTTTCGGAATGAAAACTTTTTAACTTGTATATTTATATACTTGTACGTTTACATACAACCTCAGGCGCCACCGGAAGGCGGCGCCACAATGAATATTAAAGAACTAATTTCTAATTTCAGATTTTCCATTTGCAAAAACAGGAAAACGTCAAAGAATAAAAGTTATGTACACTCTCCTATTTCCGAATGTTTCTGATTGAATTCCAGTAAAATAACAAGTGAATAAAATATAATGCGATGCATTTCACCTCGCCTCTGGTGATTTCAAAATGGTTTGGAGCACCACCAGGTGTATACAGTTGTTTTACTTACTACTGAATAATTTGTTTATTACTACATTATCTGTCTGTTGATTTGATCGCACGTACAGTCCTTTGTACGCTCCAGCATTCATTCCAATTCACAGCTTTCAATCCGCGGTTACTCTTTCCGATCCACTACATTTCCAATTTTTTTATCTTCCGTGTATTTCCGCAGTAATAATGCACCGAATAGTACTCACAAAGAAAACATTATGCGATTATCGAATCACAAAAATTATCGAAAATAATCCATATAAGCTTATTAAAAAATACCATATCTATTGGAAATATGCTCGCTCGAGCAGGTAGATACAATGATAAATCTAATACGCCATTCTATTATCCAGCTGAAAATCAATTACACCGTAATATTTGACGATTTACTTTAAAAGCACACATGTGGAAAAAAATACTTTCCGGGATATATTAAAAGTTATAATCTCCATTAATAAATGAATGTTGATATGATGAGCATTATATTATGCTTTTTTTACATATACTCTTATAATATAATAATTTTTCTAACTGGCACACACATAAGATGGTGATCCTGAACTAACTCACTTTGATAAGTCTTTATGTTTGTCTTTTTTATATTCATAGCATTCAGAGACCATGCCAACGCTGAAATAAACAAGTGAAAAGTGCAGAAGAAAGAGCTTGCGTTTCCGTTTGTGTGAAAAGAAGGCAGAAGGGTGTGTGTGGCAGGAAATGGAAATTTTAATTAAAACAACGGATTAAAAGACGCGAAAGATACCCAAAGAAAGATAAAAGAAAATAAGATGGAGCAATTTGGGTTAAGGAAGGAATTCTTAGACGTTGATAAAGGTGGGAATAATTAGAGATGAAACAACACGAGGAAAGCCTTTCATAAATTTGAGATGATTTGTTCTTCAGCGGAAGAAAGATTCCCTCTATTATTTAAGGCGCATTTTTTTCAAAGACCAAATGAAAAATCTGCACTCACACATTAAGAAAATTAAACGTTCTGGAATATTCATAAGGGAGGTATGATCAAGCCAGAGTGGTTTTACGAAGAATCTGATAAAAGCTGATTCTAAATATTTTCATCAACTCAAATTCAGTCCTTATTCCATTTATTTCAACACCTTTGATTATATCCATGACGTTAAGGTAATAAACATCTCTTATGCGAATTAATACAAATTATATAAGCATATCAATCAAGATATGCTATCTTGGTGTCAATATGTTCGTATTCATAAATGCATCTATTCAATACTTCCTGTTCATTCATCTTTCTATTCGGACAACTTTGTCCGAATCGAAAGATGAATGAACAGGAGGAGAAAACTAAAACTATGCGCATAAATGTGCAAAACGTTAAAGAATCCCAACTTACGATTTCGAATTTCTAGCATTTGTTTTGGCTGAAAAAAATGTGGACATTACTTTTTGGCTAACTCTTGCAATAATATGAAAGCTACTGAGGTATGATTGTACTAAATAATGGGATTCGCTCACATACCTCCTTATTGAATTCTCTGAAAAGTGTTGTTTCTAGGATGCATTTATGTGGATGCTATTCATCTAAAAAATCCTGGCACAAGCAAGAAAGCAAATTCAAACTACCAAAGTCCTCGTCTTGCCTAGTATACCTCATTCCCTCTAGAGGCCTATCAATATTTAATTGTTGACATTCAGATTAAGGAAATCATTCGTTGAAATTAAAACTGGAAAGTTCCTCCATTTAGAATAAAAGAAAATCCTCCATAAAGAATAGCAAAATATTAGAGAATATAACAATATAATTAGGTAGAATTAAAGAAAATAAACTGTGAAGTTGACGAATACAGGAAATTTTAACACGAGTGATTTACAAATTTACAATGAGGCAATGAGGATCAATCCAGCTGTTGATGATGATGATTTTAAAGCAGTGACACTTTCACATCCTAACGCAGCTCAATTTTACGCATAGATTTCTCTCATTTGCCAAAATTACTTTGCGAACTTCTGATAACGCAGCAACTGTTCGGAACAACTTAATTTGTAAAGAAAGGAAGACTTAGGTGCAAATATCTAAATAATTCGGTAAATGTACTGAGAGGGAAAAGATCAAAGATTTTTAATATGCGTAATACATATATAATATTCGACACGGATCATTTTGCACATCTTGGGCATTATGAAGTACGAGAAAATGGGAGGTTGAGCAAGAAAGGTATAGGTCTGGTCCAAAAGGAAAGATGTTAGAGAGATAGAGAGGCAGTGTCAAGAAACTGAGAAAAAGGTGGGTGAATTTGCTGAATGACATCTTGAAGAGAAGATACCTAGACGTCTTTTGTTTTACTTTGTTTACGTAATCAAATGAAGATTTGTAAACAATGGCGACATCGTATCTGGGCTTAATGCAATCACAGTCCGGAAAGAAATTTCGACTATGGGTTTACTTTCATGTGAAACAGAAGAATCGCTGAATAGCGTAAAAGACTGAAAAGAGGAAATTGAAACGGAAGTGAAAGAAAGTGAAAGGACGACGGAAAAAAAAGAAGAATTCCAAGGATTTCCCAAGCAGATTTGGTAACGGAAGTCGCGAATGAAATGACTGCGGTGAGAGCGGTGATTATAACTTTTACGACTGCTTTTCATTTGCGAGATTATTCGGTTGAACATCTTCAAATAATTTCGAGCAGAGCCAACTTTCACTGGCAAGAGTCAAAAAACAGTTAAAGCTGAGTCCATTTGAATGAGCAGTATTTCTGAGTTGCTTGTCAGCATGAATTAGTGTGGAAAATTCCACGCCACTACACTTACTGTTTTGAGTCTGTTTCTTTGTAGGTCTCGAAAAGGATCTTTTTCTTTGAATTAAAAATTTTTATATTGCTATCCTTGCACTTCCTAGCTTCCTCATGCCTACTTCCTTGAGAGTATGAATTTTTTTCATAATAGTGTGACCGAGGATTATTTTAAGCATGTCAGGAGTTTTAGGGTCCCAACGCCCGATTAGAACCCTATCAAAATTGTAATTCAACTTAGATTATAATTGCTTAATTGTTCTTTATATTGTGCTCATTGGTAAGTCTTTTTCTGGACCGGTGAAACTATGCTTATACATCTAAATAATATCATTTTGCCAAATAACTTTGACGTTTTTACTTTAGCAGCATTCAAAATTTAATTAACTTCATCACCTAACATTTACAAAACTGGTTATCAGAGTTAATTCTTGAATTCCACTTATTTTATCTTCACATTTAGTATTTTTATTTCTATTTTTATATTGACTAGTTTTGTAACTTAATTTTCCAGAATTTCATGATGTTTTTTTAGATGCAAATTTAGATTTTAAACTCAAAAATTAGTTTCTTTTTCTGTGCAATTTTTTCAAGCTATTTATCTCTACCATTACATGACGAAGGGTTACATGGAAGAATGGGATTGTTAGTCTCAAACTCGCCGTAATAAATTCGTATTATTATTATTATTACTAGAACAATCATCAATAAAATGACTGTTTGGAGAGAAAATTCGGTAACTGAGGGCGGGTAATTATTATCAACTAGCAGATCCCGCGCAAATATTTGCGCGTATGGTGTATTTAATATCTCCAAAAATTTAAACGCTTGCGACTACTTTATATTTTAAGAAACGTATCTTTACACAATAAATAATTTCATTATGTCTGTTTTGAATTATCAAACATAATAAACGATTAATTTGATCATAACTTTTTCTAAACCCAGTAATCAACATCATCGTTCAATGTAATCAATAAGTAAAGTCCTGGCGCAACATCCCTTTCAAGGATAACCCGGCGACATTCACAGTGGGTGACACGTGGTAGGCGCATCTACTCCCACGCCACCACATTTGGCTTTTACCTAACCGGACCCGCTACCTCTTAATTTAGGTAATTACACAAGTTCATCAGATGCTGGGTGAACACCGATAAATGCTGGCCCATAATCAATAAGTGGACGGAGTATAAGTCTGCATGAGCGACCTCTAGAATAACTCTGTAGTGAAAAGGTTACAGGTGTAACTCAACATATGCAGTTGGTAGCATTTATATTGTTGCTTTATAGTTTGCATTGTTGCGTGAGTTGTTTATTCAGTCGTTAAGGACGCTACGCTAAGTGGCTGTGTCGATGGGGATAAGAATAATTCAATTGGGCGATCCGCGTGTAACAACCAAAAGCAGATATAAATCGTTCAACGGCTCTACAATCATCACTGTTCTCCTGAAGTAATATCCCGCAACTCTCTACGTGCATTTTTTCTCGATCTGAGTCACATTATATAAAGAGTTATCTCCCCATCAAGAATTAGTTTTAAAACTCGTACACCGTAATGATGTAATGATATTCTGATATTGTTAAATTCTATTTCATGAAATCATCCAAATACAGTCAACGAAAGACCGGTAAAAAACAAGTAAGTAAAATCTCATCAAAATTTCACTCTGAAAGTACTTTTTCCGTGTATATCGAAGTTGTGGCAGAAGTCAGTCTACCCCCGAATGGTAGCCTAACCTCCCTTTTTCCACTGCTCTCTACCCTTATAATTGACAAATCTTTCATAGGTCCTTAAATACTTGGCGACGTTCTGTTCATCCTTTTTCTCTTTTACAGTTTTATTTTCAACTACTTTCTATTCTGAATTTCAAAAGGTGATGATAAGAGAAAACGTCTGAGCCCAATTTATCGCAGTCTAAATAATATACTCAAGTGTGTATCCCTATCTTAAAGCCGATTTTATGCTGTGTTCACCATCATGAAAACTCAAGCTAACATGCATTATCGTATGCATGCCTTGTGGACGAATGGCGCTCGCGGTTGCAACGTTTATTACATATCTGGTATAATGGAAATAAAACCTCTTGTACACTTCCACAGCAGTGTCCCATGTTTCTTCAAAATTTAACTCTTGGTTTTTCCCGCGATTTTATTAGTAATTGACCAAAAATAAGTCACGCAGGAATATCCGCCATTGCTTTACTCAATATCCAACAAGTTTCTGTATTTTTCAACTAGTTTCCAGTGCAAATGAAAATTACGGTAATATTTCCTGTGCATGAAACTGTGTGAAGTTTGCAGAAGCCCCAAGAAAGACGCTGGTTAGAGCCCATGAGTCACTGGTAAGTTTCCGTGAGATTACACACGATTTTAAAGTTTCTAAATTTCAAGGTTTTATTCTTACATTCATTGAAACACGTAAGTAAGAACGGATTTTCATCAGATTTTGTCCATGCTACGGCTAAAACTGTACACTGTCCTATTTTTGCGCCTCTTTGAGTTTTGTAGTTGAATTATTTCGACATTTTTCGAACATTTCTTATTCTTCCCGGTAATTGCTTATTCAGGAATTGATGTAGATAAACACTGGAAAAGTTTAAGCATCCTAGGTGCTGTTTTAGGACCAAAATATAGTGACAGCAACGCAGATATTTACTAAATAGGCATCGTAAATTACACGGAAATCGACACAATTTTAAAATATTTCGT
Organism: Ladona fulva; assembly: GCA_000376725.2. Lineage (NCBI taxonomy): Eukaryota > Metazoa > Arthropoda > Insecta > Odonata > Libellulidae > Ladona > Ladona fulva. The sequence goes on from KZ308592.1 coordinate 532,799, forward strand.
GATTTAAATCGTAAAAAACAAGAGATGGTGAAAATTAGAAAATGGTAACTTTAATTCATATCTTTTTGTATCTCTCATGACGGCAAAAGGTAATAGATTTCCATTAAGTTTCAGTAAAGAAAAAATACTAGCAACAAAGCGCAAAATCAACGTTAGAGCTATTTCTTGATGCAGTTACTGACATCGGATGGATGAATATGGAAATAAAAAACATATCCAAGAAGGTGATAACTATGACAGATTAATTCAATATGCGAAGGCGTTACTTCGTGGAAGGCCATTATAACGAAGATAAATACACTTCCACTGGAGATTTTATTTTGCGACATATTTCGCTATCACCGTCAGACCTAGTGATTAGTTAAATTTGGAAGAAACATGCTGGGAAGCTGTTCCAATTTAGTTTTATCGGGAGTTTTTAGTTTTCGAATTGAATCAACAAATTCTGCTTCAAGCTATTTTCCGTTATAAATAGATTGCACAATGTTTAGACGCCCGCTTCAACATAATTTTTTCTAAATATATGTCCGTTCATGTCTTGCATTTAAATAACTAGAGATACTGAAATTAATTATATTTTCAAATCTATATCATGTTTAAGTGAAATGTTTTAAGAACTTTTCGGATATTTTCAACCNTCCGTCAGAAATGTCCTATTTTTGTCTTCCTTCTTCAATACTAGCTGGTTGTTCTTAATTTATATTACATGTATCTGCCCAGCAGGTTACTCCAAAAGAATTCTGCAAAAATTCGTTCACCCCCTAGCCTTCGCAACTATTACCTAGTAGTAGTTTACAAATTAGGAATAACAGGTGTGAAAATAGCATGACTGGGACATGACATGACTGGGACTCGAACCCAGGTCTCCCAATCCTACTAGTGAGAAACTATTTTTAACACCTGTTATTCCTGTAGTTTCAGCAGTACGGCTCTTTCTTGCTCAGTAATTTACCTTCCCTCAATCCTTGACTAATTAGATCTGAATATGAACAGCAACTAAAATAATAAAAGGAAACTGTAATACCCAATACAATGCAATTTTTATCTACTAGCATAATATCTATATTTGGTAATAATGCTATTCATTTTGTGTAAAATGTGAGGGAGATACCTGGTTTTATAATTCTTTTCGCTATTACTACAGAAGAATATTGATAAAAATAATTCATTATTACTGTTTAAAGCAAGAACTTAAAGCAGTATTTCCATCGCTGATTCTTGGAATTTTTATTATAAAATCAATATTTTTTTCCTATTGCTGCGTCTAATATGGAATATTCTTCACTTTTGTTTTGGTGCAGGAAAGAGTTATCTAAAGGTAAGGTTTCTCTAAAGTATTCAGCCCGGAGGCTGGATGTAACCTCTCCTTTACCATTAGGAAGCAAAAGAGGGAATGAAGCTTATCAGGCAAAATGAGGAGTGAGGTAGTTTGACCTTGCTTTCCTCAGTGATTCAGAATGCCATTAGCGGAAGTTTTCATGTAAACGCAAAACACACATTCATACCTCATTACCTTTCCAATTATTGCAGCCATGTAGTCCTGAGACAAAAGGGAATTAAAAACAAATTTTCTGTATGCATGTATTACTTTGCATCAACGCATAAAATCTCATTATAAGACATTACTTTCAAATGTATTTCATCAAGATTTATCAGGGCTTATTTACTCAACTCAGAAGAACCCTCGAGGAGAAACTATTTTTTGAGCATACGAAGGTCAAACAGTCGGGGCGAAAAAGAGAAGATTCGCGCGTAATGCTGAAGGTCGAGCCACTGCAGTTCAACAACTCCTCCGAAGAGACTCAAAGAGACCAAAAGGTAATGAATGAGTAATGGCCAATCTGAGGGACACGCCCGAGAAAAGTGGGCAGTATTGTAATGTCCCACCGAGTCAGGAGTGACAAAGGAAGCGAAGTGGGGGCAGGTGCGGAAGGGTTCACAGACGGACGTTGGCCGCCCTCGTCGAGATGAGAATGGAAAAATCCTCAACAAGTTTAACGGGGGAGGAAAAATAGGCGAGGTTCTCCTTCGTTGATGCAGAATGGCAGAAAGATGAGGATGATGGGAAATGTGGGAGTAGTGCCCGCGGTGCACAATGCGTTTGTGGAAACCGAGCGAAATAACCGACGAAAGTAAACAGAGCGTAGCAGCCGCGGTTGCGAAGGGTAACTGACTGTTTGTTTGCTCTGAAAGACGCGGCTGAAACACCCGACATTACGAAAATTGGACATTAATTCTGCGTATTAAACAGCGACGCGATTGCTAATTTCACAGGGGTCTGGCGCTCAGGGCCGGCCTCGGACGATAAGCGAGTGAGGCAGTCGCCTCAGGGCTTACATATGAAAGGGGCGGCCTTAAGGGGGCTAGAATGGCGCACCTCTTCCTCGCTCGTTTAAATCGAACGGCTAAATCATTCACTGAAAGGGAGATATCCGAGAAATGTGAGGAACTTAGTGTAATCCTAGATGAGATAAATATTCATCGCAACAGCAAAGCATTCCTCAAGTTTTATAACTTCGAAGGCAAACTGAAACAAAGATTTTTCGCTCTTTTTATTAATGTCATCGAACGAATTTAGTATTCACACTCACATTTCCAGAAATCATTGCATAAGACGAAAATGAATTACTTAACGATTAAAAATCAATAATTATAAACAACTTTAACGCGAAACAAAATATTATAATGACAGTGGTCTAAAATCTTATTATATCAACTGGAAAAATAAAGGAACAGAGCAAATGCCGTAAATTAACGAATTTATCAAGTTAATGTAATCGAGGAAAAGGGTTAAGATGGATTTCCATTTAAAGGCGTGCAACTATGGAAAATCCCAAAGAAAAGCAGACACAAGGAACTCTTTTATCAATAATTTTAATACTATTTAACCAATACGTAATTGGATATCTGTACTTATCCCAAGTTTAAAGTCACAAAGTTTTAGAGTTTTACGCATTTTAAACATCGACACCCTTCAGATATAGGGCTAATATTTTTCTCCGATTTGCCCTATGTCGTCCCATCCCAAATCGCTGTCTAGGCGTAAGTTACAAACACAAATGCAAACTTCCGAAAAAAATTTAAAATGTGTAATTTGAAGGCCGTCTCGAGAAAAATTAGTCCAAAAAGGAGAGCGAGTGCGAGAAGCTGCAACGGGAAATAAAACGATTAGCTAAAAGACAGGACAAAATGAATAGTCGAGAGGGGGAAAAGAAGATCGTCAGGGGTAATATTTTACGGAATCGGCGACGGGATGAACTGCCGTCTGAGAGAGTCTCTCTCGAATGGAAACGTCCATTTGGAAAAAGGGAGAAGCGGAGCAGAAGCAATCTTAGGGAAAGGAAATCGAGCGAAAGAAGCAGACGATGGGGAGAAAATTGCGGGAAAAAATATACAAGGAGCCTCCACCACCGAGGACGTGTGTCCAATGACTTGGTGTTTAGGTTCAAGGGCGATCGATTGAGACAAGAAGTAGTGGGGTGAAGAGTATGTGAGGATACATACAGACATCAGCAGAGGACATATGAGGAGGTTATGGAGGAATACAGTATTGCCTTAGACAATTTACATTAGCCTTACAAAATAGATGAAGGTGGTCAGTAGGTGATGGAGTCAGCAATATATGGAGTCGAAAATGTTATTTTACCTGAATCCGAAAGGGGATTAAGAATTCTTGTAAATGTACTAAGTGATAAAGCGAAGCTGTTTGAGATGGAAATCGACACCAGAAAATATGTTCCGAGGTGTACCAAAGGAAAGGAAGCTTAGTTAAAGATCAGGGTTGATTGGGGAAAACTAGAAGAGGTGGATAAATTTCCCCATGCGGGTAGTAGTCTTGCTTTAGATTAGTTGTGCTCAGATGAGGTTAGTAGGAAAATAGCAGTGACCAAGAAAGACTTCGTGAATCGAAGAGAACTGATGTGGAGACGCTTGATAAAGGAATCAGGAAAAGATTGGTAAAATTGGTGTATTGCTATGTGGGTAAATATGTGAGTGTAAAGTGTGGACGTATTAAAAAATGTTATAGGGGAAATAGATAGGTACAGTACTTTCCTTGGAAAATCTGTATTAGGCTTTGATAATGGATTCGCCAACATAACTATATCCATCCCTGTTGGAGGTAACTATCTTTGGTCAAACCTCACTCACAAATTTGTAGCAATACGCAAAGATAACGCAGGCATTTTAATTCCTTTTGTAAATTCATTCGATTCGCATATAGTAATGCCACCGTTTTAGTGTGGATTCCAAAGAATAAACATTTGACATTTACAGCAAATGTGCATGAATGAATGGTCTATTGTAAATCGACAAACTTACTCAAAGAAATATTTACATGATACGAACGAAGAACAAAATAATTTCCATTAAATTTAATTTATATATTTTTACAAGAATAAGATATATTTATAATATAATCAGTAGCCGTAACTAAGTGGAATTATATTTAGACAAGAAGAGAAATTACGAATTTTAGTGCAACAAGAGACACTATTTGCGCAACCATTCTTGATAAATTTAATAATTAGGCAAAGAAATATAAAAGTTATCTGATAAAATTACCAAATTCCCCCATTTATAAGAAGCATCTTGATTTTGGGACTGTGGATTTGCAAAAAATAATGTAAAAAGTGTAAAAAGGTATGTAAGCCTAATGCAACAGCTAACTTAATCTACTAGTAGTGTTTCTAAACCATTCTGTTTTACTTCCTTTTAGCTAGTAAGCCTCATTCCCACTACAGAGCTTTTGGTAGGTACTGGAATAGGGGTTTGAGATTAAAACCAGCTTCAGGGATGAATTTTGCGCAGACAGACTGAAAGGGAGAGATATATCAGAAGAGTAACGGTAGATACGGATCACTTTACGAAGCGATGAGAGATAAGCGGTGTACGGGAAAGAAAGGAAAGCGCGATGGGGGAGAAAAGAGAAAGTGGAAATGGAGGAAAGGAGGCGAAGGATGAAAGAGTGGTGGGAATGTTCCGATAAGGAGAGGACTAAAAAAAGAAATCCATAATAGGAGCGGAATTGAGAGAGGGAGATGAGCACATCTCAAGCTGAGAGGAAGAGAACGACTGACCTCTTAAGGGTGATAGTAGAGCATTCTGGGAACGACGATGGCGAATTCCCCACTGAAGTGGCTAAAAATTGCGAGGATTTTTCGCTTACCCGGCTGTATTCTTCCTCGGGGTAAAACGTTTTAAAGCAGCCGAGTTAAACAGAAGTGACGCATTCTGTCCCCATTGTTCGATGTGTTTATGGTTTTCGGCCGAATTGAAGGAACGTACTTTGCCCAATAAAATAACTATTTCTAATGCGTTTAACGATTGCTTTCGAAATATGTTCTGCGTGCTCTAAACCCCCAGACGCAATTACTTGAATACCTTCTTTTGTGCCTTTTGAAAGCCTCAATATTTCAAGAAAACATTACAAAAAACAGTTTACAAATTATAATAAGACATCAACTATCCGTAACTGAAACAAAGTAAAAAATATTAGCTCACTTGTCCCTATAAGCAAACCCCGAAGAAAAACTGACACGAAAAAAGTCCTACAAGACCGGGACTCGAACTCAGATCTTCTACTTGCCGGTCAGGTACTTGAACCAATTATGCTAGATTGCAGAAATACTGGACGCGCCGTTTTGAGAGGTAGCTCAATTGGTTAGAGCAGCCGCCCAGCAAGTGGAAGACGCGAGTTCGAATTCCGGTAATTCCAAATTTTTCTCAAGTCCTATCTTGGGATTTTCCGTAGGTGTCCTTCTCATCATAAATATCAACTTTCGGAAGTGATTTACATTTACATTTAAAACCTGCAAACCGCTAATGGCGCGTGGCAGGGGGTGTAAAACACCGATAATCTTCTCACACCCTAACTGCTATTAGCTTCTCTAATACTACGAGGGGAAAACGACCAGAAGTAACTGTCCGTTCTGGTAATCACTTCCCTGAATCGCTTCTTAGTTTTCCCTCGGATTGGAAGAAATGATGAAGGAAAAAAGAGATAGAGGGAGAAGAGAGGTGATTTTATGTTTACAAAGGACGAGTTGACTACACTGATCTATTTATACGACGCAATGGTTTCATAAGTCAATAATAATTAAAATAATAAATCCACTATTGATATCTAACTAGATACCTACTAGATAATTATAGCGGTATAATGATACAAAAAAATTGCACAGTATAAGGTCCATGGACCACGGCTAACCCGAGGTTTTCCCTTTTTGCATACCATGTATTGGAAGGGAAGGTGTAAGGGAGAAATTTTAAGTCATTAGCATAATGGAAAAAATTAAACGAAACAGCATTCTAATACTTTCATAATTTAGAAACGCTTGTCTTGTACCAAAGGACGAAATTAGGGTATTTTAACCATCAAGATACGGCGAGTTCATCCATCCCTTCTTATCTTTCATCAAAATATAAGATTAATAATAAAGCTGAGAACACCACAAAGAGAGGCTAAGACGGGTGAACTCGTCAACTCCGCCGGCATTCTGCTTTCAAGTTCGCGATTTTCTCGTACGTCTGGACGCGGGCGAAAAGTTTCGTGGAATTTTTCTTTGTAAGTTTCGTTTATTCAATTCAAACTCGAGTGGCTACAATAAATCATCCGACAGTAGGTTGTGGGTTTTTCGATAGCATACTCCAGTAAACTTGAGACTTTATCACAACCATACATCTAGGCCTCTTTTATCTAGTTATAGCCGAGCGGAGAGAATAAGTATGTCAATAAATTTCACTGCTGCGTAAATAAAAGTGCCATGCCCTATATCGTAACTTAATCGCTTCTAGTATTCCAGTTATCTTCTCCCGTTTTTCAGTTGTACCCTAACGATCGAATATTTTTCTTAGAACACAGTAAATATAAACAAATAAGGAAATGCTTTAAAATAAAAGAAAAATGAAAAAATAAATTATGTAATGCGTTAAAATTTTCATCCTCATCCTCGTGACAATAAAATTTCTTTTTTTAAATTGCCTATGGGAGAAAGCATGTCAGGTAACAGAGCATGACTAATACATACACAAATTACAACATATATATTCCCCAAACTTTTATGATTCAATCGGAATCCTCCCACCGTCAATCACACAAAATGTGTGTAAATAGTACGAGGTTTGTCCGAAAATTAACATACATAACAGTCATCATTTATCACATAAAACAACACATATGATTTCAAATTATATAAAGACATTTACTCCAAAAAATCATGATTATAGACTTAGAGTACGTCCTACCATATCGCCATCCTATACACAAGCATCATTAACATTCAATAGGTTTGTCTCTAAAGTAAGGATTAACAACCCCTTCAACTATAACATAGATGAGTTAAATCTTCAGATACGTAAAAGAATGTTGAAAGGTGATGCCGGGCTTTTAATGTAGGAAAGTAATAGGGCGTATTTGGCAAGATGAGGATTGAGGTAGTTTTACCTCGCTATCGTGAATCAGAATTATAGGAGAGGAAAACCTCCACCTAAGAGTCGCATCATGACCTCTTGGCCTGATATGATTATGTATAGTTAGCATTAAGTTTAATCGATCTTCACTGTATGGCCCGGCATTACGGTAGTTTTTTAGTGTTAAAGTTAAGACTATAGTTAATCTCCATGCTTGCATCACATGTATACGAAATTAAGTATAATCTTTAACTCTAACAAACCATTATAATTCCGGACCCTAAAATAAACATTAGTTAAAGTCCAAGTTAAGTATACATTATAGTACTTTTCCTATGGTTAGCAGTTTTCGTTCAATAACGATTGACCAGATTGAATTTTGTAACTCATTATCATTTATATCACGATAGTTTTCACATAATCGCAACCATGAACGAGAATGCGGAGAAAGTAAATAAAAGATACATTTGCCTCTGTTCTTTACCATAAGAATAAATGTGAACTATTTCATTCATCGATATGTGGTTCTGAGTACGAAGAGGCAATGCCGTGGTCTATCCATGCTCAAGTACTCACAAATATTACTCCAAGAACCCAGAACAAAGTGACTGCTGCTTTTAAAATTCTTGCTGGAACCTTGGATATATTTTAATCCTAGAGATGTATTCCTTATCATGCAAAATCTGTGAAACATCTGCGGGAAATTATTCATTCGGCGACTGGAATCAAAATATTTTGCCTGAGATTTCGAATAGAAGGAAGACGTATTTTGCCAGCGTTTGGAAAATATCAGTTCCATTGTCTTTCCAATCTCGTTCAGACTCACTCTCACTGGAAACGATAACACCGCAATGGAAAAAAATTTTCACCTTGTTTGCGAACCTCTCCCGCCAACCTGATTTTTATTTTTCGAATTCACACTCGGAAGGTTTTTCTGTCTCCTCTACGCATTTTTTCATTCCTTATCTTTATCTCGTGAATTCATTCCCTCGTAAGTTATTTTTAGGAATGCCGAAAACACTGGAAGCCATTCAACCAATCAAGTCAGCAGGCGATACCTTATGATCGACTGGAAAATTGTGATGGTTAAAAAGTTGAATCATTTTGCAGTAATATCTATATGATTCTTAATAACATACATTGATGAACGTTGCAACTAATTTCATTTTTGGTAGATGATAGAGGAAAATGCTCTCCCTTGTTTATAAATCTTACAAAATGAACGCTAATGGGCAATAATTATACTGATTAATGTTATTTATAGAGGATCCTAACATTGATGTTTATGGTATTTACAGTTATCGATTGTTTTTTGCAATAGGTTGCTCTCTTTCCTTTGGCTATTTTACTTGCGATGTTGCGAGTGGGTTATTTATTTCCAAGGGAAGCTTTTTATCCCTCTTCTGTTAACAGAAAGAGAAGTCTATCTATTTCAGTGCCTATTTTAGCGGTGTCGTTGTCGTTTCACGCACGTCGTGAGATTCTCATATTGAAAACGATCTTTTTTATCGGACTATCGGTGGAAAATGACATAATGGTTTCCCGATGACGGCTCGCGATGTAGATGACGAGAAATAGCCGGATTTTTCAGGGATGAATTAATACGCAAAAGTTGGCAATCCTGTCATTCCCGCGCTCGACTCTCGTCGGATCCGAATTCTCTTCGAAATCGCACATTTTTTCCGATTGCGATTCATCGGATTCCTCAAATCGCCAAAGAAAAAAGAATACCTCCATCATCGCGCCCCAGTTTCGGTCCGCGATTTTTTGGAATCGTTTTGTCGACGGGAGCGTTTTATTCCCCTGAGGTATGAGCAATTTATTTTCCACGGATGACATTTATGAAACGTGTTAGCGAATGATTCGCAATGTTCTCGTAGTGTTTCCCACAAATAGCGAGAGGATTATAGTATATTAATTCCGATAACAGTAAGCCTGTTAGCTCATGAGATTTACGTATTTTATGATTAATTGATGCAGCCGTTACTACTAGATGGGATATTATAAAGGTAATGAGAGTAATTAACAGTCTCAGTTCCATAAAAAATTTTTATATGCAACCTGTTTCGACTACTCATGGGCATCACTTGATCTACGATTATTCTCACGGTAAATATTTCTTGTGAAACTGAGACTGTGAAACCTCTCGCCACCCTTCGGATTTGAATATACCTGACATTCCATGCAGTATTCAGATGAAGAAATCCCACGGTAATATTGAGGGAAAAGGCTGGATTTCAACCACGAATTTACTATTATTTATTAATGAAGGTTGTTCCTTCAGAAAAGAAAAACAACCAGCTTATCCTCAATCAGTCTATAAATCCCCTCATAATTCCTATCATAAACACTTATAAACACTTAAAGCAGCACATGTGCCACACATTTCATCCTGCGTGAGAGTGGCGAGCCTATGGCACGCGAAATTCTGACGGCGCTGTCCTATTCTTCTCTGAAGACATTTAGGAAAGAAAGGCATTCGGAACACGGCTGTTGATGAATTGGAGGCTTAAAAACAAGACCTACGTCGGCAGATGTAAATTGCGTTTAGAGGGAAACGGGAAGTTCCAATTATCGATTTCTAGGAATTGCTTTCCTATAATTCGGAAATCCGGAACTTCCCGTTTTCCTCCAAACGCGAGTTCCATACGCCGAAGTACAGTTTACGGAGTTACTGTAAACCTATTAATGATTAAGTATCCAAAGTATATACTCTTCTTAAAAAAGAAAAACAATTGGCAACTTCCACAATAGGATTTAATGCGACTGTTTTTGTTAAAGACTTGACTTCAGGTGCTACCAAATGTGTTGATGATGCAGGCGTACTCTCTCAAAAATTTACCCCTATTCATTACAGCACAAAAATAAATAAATGAAAAGTGTCAGTTTCGTTAGTTAATAATATTATATTGAATTATAAATGGTACTATTTCACTAAAGATTCCTCTATTCACCCTCCGACCAAGGCCTTCTACTATAATTCCCTCCCTCCAATATTGCTTTTAGCAGACTAGCATGCCTAAGTGTTTTCCAGTTAGGTTTCCTCCTCTTTTTATCAGTGTTTTGCTCCTACCATGGACTGGGGCAAAACTGAGGGGCATTGCTACCCCTAACCATACACCAATATACGTTGGTAGGGGCACATTATACACTTAGATGTTTCCTAGATCCTTCTCTCTTTGTCCAATCTTCTATGGACCCCTTCATAATTACGTATGAAAATTTATATATTAAACTTAGCCCAACCTTGCGTAAAAATTCATTTAAAGAAAGTAAGAAAACACAATCAATTCGTAAAGCATTCTAATTATCTAATTTCTGACCTACACGGAAAAATTCTAGTTTTTTTTTCACGTTACAGCTCAGAGCTTTTACGTTTCGGTCGCAATTCGAGCAAAAAAATCGCTTTAAAACGCGGAATCAAATGCATAATTTTCGCTGTGTGACGGACGTGCTTTACGGAGAAGATCCCGAATTAGTTCCCGGTAGAGAATTCCGAAACGGCGCCCAACTTTTGGATTGAATCACGGACCGAAGTTGAGCAAGAATTCGCGAAGGATGAAAAAAAGACCGGGATTCTTTTTCGAATTGTGCGCTGCATCGTTGGAATTCTCAGGGAAAGATTCGGAATTGTTTTATTCCGTGACTGGAAGCGGAAACCTCTGACGTTAAAATGTTAAAAATCTTTCGGATGTAGACACGCGAAATCTTCCGCGTTTCTACTCATAGATTCTTACTTCTGACTTCTTTTCCGCATCGTTGGAGTTTAGCGGGAAATTGTGCTGCAGATATTTTTAAATTTTCGCCGGAAATTCGGAAAGAAAAACTTTAGTCATGCTAGAGAAAATAGGATATGGTCGTAGAAGATTGTATTTAAGTCGAGAATTTTCGGAGCTCTAGCGTTCAGAGAGATATCGTTTGGGGTTTCGTGAGATAATTTTATCAAAAACAGAAGAGAATGAATAAAGTCATATGAGTAGTGCATTTGAAAATAGATTAAAACTTCACACAGAGGTCACCCGTAGAAGCCCCTGATAATCTTTAAAATTACCATCGAAAGGGAATTAATTTAGCCTTGTAACTTTTAACTAGATTTGTAGTAACTCATAATCCCATAAAGAGGTTTTTCTAGACAAAGCTATTTTCAAAATCTAAATTGATTGGCATTGAATTAATCGATGCTTGAGTTAAAAGCAAATCACTGGAACCTTTATTAAGATTTGGATGTTACATAGATATTACTTTTCGACTTAACCCCAAACAACCACTAAAATGCTATCTTAGCAAACCTGTGTTGGTCCAGAACTATTAGTAAAGTACTCGTAAATCAAGTGTCTCTTAAACGACTTTGGATGGAAATAGATTTTCAAAGCAGACCAGCGACACTCCAAAGTTATTTTTCTCGCTCTGCGTTCAGACACTTAAAAGTAGAGGAAACAAAATTCCTCGGAAAAGTTTCAACTTCAGCTGTTCCTCTTATTTGCTTGATATTTTAAGGGAATAACAGGTGTGAAACAGTTCTTTCTCCTTGATATTTTGAATTTTTAAACATACTTTCTCATGGCGCCTCCACAACATGCGTCAGCGATAAATAAAATTCTGAAAACTTATCACGCGACAGAAGTTCAGTGTTTATTATTTTGCCATTTATAGCTATTAATTTCCTGGGAAAAACTTTAAGTCGATACTCTTGTTTGATCTTTAACATAAGGGCGACTTTATTTCAATCGACGGATGGTTTTCACTGTCCAGGATTCCGAAATTAAAGGGCAATGCAGCGAAAAATAAGAAGAGCTCATATCCATTTATCAAACTTGAGATATCTTTTTCAAAGTGTGTACTTAGGAACCTTTCCTTTTTTCAAAATGTGCAGGCTTAGGTGAGGTGAAAAGTACTGCGGAAATTTCAATCTCTATCTAATCGAAACTGAAATTAGACGAATACTGGATGTTCATAGCAGGTACATTCCCTTGATTATTTATTGACCATTTTTAGGCTAAATGGTAAAAATATAGAGGAAAAAGGTGGGAAAATTCACAATCCAATGTGTATGTGTATTTTTGCTTATTACTTGCAAAATAAAAGTTAAAAAAGTAAAATGAAGACATTAAACTTTGATCGTTATTAGTTTTTTTGAGATGTGGAAAATAGGTTACATTTTATCTTTCGAGCCCTCTTAAATCGGACCATAATTCGTCCAGGAATCATTGCGAATGAAATGAACACAGAATTCATTTGCGTTGTTTCTGTTTTTAATAGATTTTAATTTCAATCTCCCAAGATTGAGAATAATCGCGCAGGCAGTTCAAGAGATGATTCTCCTCTGAATCCTGAAATGATATTCGTAATTCCACACAATACATTAAAAACTGCTTTAAAACGATTGTCCATCTATTCATTAGCCCGAAGTGCTATTGGCATTCCAAAGCCCCGAGCCATTAACTACTGAAAGCTTTGGATAATAACAGAAACATAGTATATCTACATAAATACTCTGCAAGCCGCCTTTAGGGGTGTGGCAGGGGGAGTAAACACCAAGCGTCCGAGTTACCTCTTTAGCTTATTACTGTCGTATATCGTTCGCGGAAAGAATGATTCCTTTAAACGACTTGTCCTCGCATCTATTTCATTTCATTCATTCTTATTTTATGACGTATCAGCCGAAGTAGCAGGGGGTTCGAAAATATCGATTGCGTCTTCCGCAAATGTAATTTCTCTGAATTCATCAAGCAATCGCAGCTTCTAATCTCCTTTTTTACAAAGGCTGAAACCTACGACTGAATTTCTAATGCTAGTTTTATTTTTTAACAAATCACATCGCCCTGCGCTGCACTTTCTCGAATTTGCGAGTACACGTTTCATCCGCGGGATCCCATATACTTGCCGCATATTCCGGATGGGGCCTGACCAAGTTAAAAAGAAAAAATCGCTCTATAACCTTTCCATCGTCTCTATCTACAATGTGCTTTACTAAAATAGATGAGTAGTGAGGTAGTTTGCTTTTACTTTTATCACTAAGGTTCAATGTTTCAAATGCCGATATAAGTGCAGCACAGTTACCCTTAAGATAATACTTTTCGTAACACAATATAATGAGTTACCTAAATGAATACCATTATACAGCAGCACTCAGCTAACAGTATCACAGCTGAAAAAAGGATTGAGAGAAAAGTACATGGAAAATAAATTTTATCCATCCTGAGCCAAAGGTCAGATGAAAAAAATTCATTCTTCAAGATAAGATACCATGAAAATGCTGCGATTAATATGCTGTAAAAACGACTCTAAGCATCGGGTACAGCTTAAAGTTATGCAAGATTCGAGAAAATATTCCAACACCTTCAGGCTTTTTCAGTTTCATACTCCTTCGCAAGTCATATAGACTTTGGTAATAAAATTTAGACCACGTGATCTCGGTTACATATCCTCACAAAATTCAAAATGGCAATCTTAAAATTTTTCTCATATTTGCATGCCCTCAGGCCATACATGATATGATGACGATGCATAACAGTTTTAGGGAAATACCTCCCAGAGAAACAAATATAATAGTTACTGAAAGACGGGATCAGAAGGCTGAGTCTAAGCAAAACTTTAGCTTCGAAATTTAATTTATGTCCTATCCGGATAATGTCTAATATGCTATACTTGCACACTGGAAAATGTTCTCGTCTTCAAATTAAATTTTCCTGAGAAAGAGTTTGGGTCGCAATTCTGTCCCATCATTCTCCATTCGACTTTACTACGGATCAGATTGTGAATATTTCACCTATTTTTTTACCTCACTCTACAAATTGAGAGGCGTGTTATTTTCGATATTTTAATGTTTTTTCCACGAGTAAATTAGTTTCTGCTACAATTACGAAAATTGAAGGTTTTAATATAAGGTTGACGGAAATTGATGATCGAAAACTCATTATAGGGTGTAAATTTTAATGAAAATACATCCTATGATCGAGTTTATAATTTAAAAAAATTGTATCGAGTGCCCACAGCAAGAAGTGGGGAGGATCATATGGAAACGTACTTGCGGTACAGCTTAGTTATTAGTAACACCATCCGTAGCTCCTTTCCCAGTACAAAATATGATGTGGCGAAAAATCGATTGAATATACTAATATAATGCTTATTCTACTGCTCATGCTTAAGAGTGTCACTAATTTAAGTAAACGCCGCATATAATAGTGTTGTTAAGGAAAACAAAGACAAGAGGAATCCATATTATTGGCGAATGGCAACGCATTCATTGCGCTCGATTTGCAGACGATATTGCTTTGGTAACAAATTCAAGGAAAGAACAAAGTCGAATGCTCAGAATTATGAATATTTTTATTAAAACTTAAGCTCAAAGTAGACGAAAATAAAATGAATCATGGTGATAGAAAATCAGAAAAGTGGAAAAAAGACAAAAGATGAACATAAATATAGGAGGAGTGAGGAATGACTGAAACGGAGGTGGTATAGTTGAAAAAAAATAATAACTGTTCTTCAGAAGTCAAGAGTAGAATAGATTAAGCGAAGAAAGTCTTTCAAACAAAGAAAGATTTCCAGATAAATAATATCGTATTGGTATTGAGACTTGGAAGAAATTTTTAAAAGTTTTGGATGAACTGTACTAACGTATGCGAGACATGGGCAATAAAAAAGTGTGGAACTAAAAAAACTTTAACTATAGAAATTTGGTTTTGGAAGAGAGTAACAAAAACGAGGTGGACAGATATGAAAACTAATGAGCAATCGCTGAGTGAAGATCAGTCAGAAAGAGAATAATAAAAAAAATATGAAGACAAAAAAGTAACGAAACCTACTCCGGCACGACAACTTCGTGGATATTATATATAACATATAAAATACATTGGATGCAAAATCTCGAGGCGAAAAAAAGAGCGGCCGACCAAGAACTTGTTAAGTAATGATGATGGGAATGGGATTCGCGTCATATAATGAAATGAAGAGGATGGCTAAGAACCGTGGAGGTTGGAAGTTGAGGCTGCAACGACAAGACTATGACTTTAAGGAACGAATGAAGCACATATCATCTACGGAGAAGACCTGCTTCTCCATCACTTTTTCCAATACCTTCTTTAGATGACTAACCCGCCTTAATCTCCAGTTAATATTCCTCTACTTTCCATGCATTTAATCTTCTCTTTCGACAGCTTCTTATGGCAAGATCTCCTTTCTACAAATTTATAACACTATTGCATCGTAAAACTGTCAACCTTGAAAGACTTGATTTATAATCCCCATATCATCGTTCACTACTGCGAGCGTATTTCAGAATCGTTGCCAAATTAATTCCTTGTTTTTCTTCTGAGGAAATAAAAATCATTCTCCGATACCTATTTCACGCTCATTATGATTAAAAAACGTCTCAACTTACAATAAGAGATGTAAGGTATACCGAAACACCTAAATTAACCTTAAACATTATTATATCATAAAAAGGTTACCTTTTGCTTAGTTTTTCGCACTTTTCCATCGATTTTACTTCCTATATTTGTTACGTTTTTGGCTTTCATGAAAATAAATAATCAATTTTCCCTTTATCAGTTTTTCATTCTAACTCCACCATAGAAGATGCGGTCACTGTTTTGTTTCTGCATTGATTTTGGCATGTTTCGGCGTTGACCGCAAAAACGTTAAAAGTGCTTGAGTAGCAAATGGAGAGGGCAAATCCGGGCGATGACTGCATTTATCGACTTTATGATAGGCTTAAACGTCATAAAATTACGTTTGAACGAGCCTGCGAATTTGACTTTCCATTAATAATTAAATTACATTGAACATCCGTAACCCATTCATTTGCCCGTGAAAAAACATTTCCTGTTGGCATGCAATCCAAAACAGTCCAATTTGTACTTAGTGATTATTTATTCTATCTAAGGACTTTGGACTTCGCATAACGACTCAACAGACATCTTTGATTCACAACTCGATATCCTCACGCGTTAAAAAGGTACAGCGTCCAATGTAACCAATATCTACAGAATGGGATTTACCAATATTTTTTGAGAAACAAAGTCCTTTCAAATATGCTGTTTAGGAAAACTGATCAAAACAATACCGATGCAGTATTGTAATATGATACTTTATATTTTGGTTTGCCTTAGGTAAATTAATGAAAGCTGACTATTTGTAAATTTAATACATGGTCTGTATATTTTTTGCCAAATGTTAGCTTAACCGAGGAAGACAATTGGTAATAGGTCTTCAAAATGTTATGTTTCTAACATCAAGACGTTTTTCGAAGGGTCTGAATATGAAATCTGAAGGAAGACCAGCTAATTTTGGAAACGTAGATTTTTCCAATTGATGTTTTCCATAGATTTATTTATTTACTCTTTCTTCTGGGTGTATGCTTTATTCAATTAAGCTATAGAGCCAGAACAATATATTATGCCGTTTTGGGAGAGTTTGTGGTGAGAGCAAAGTGGTTTCGTCAGACTATGCGGCTCACTCACAGCCAATGTCCTCATTGAGGAACCAACCATACAAAATGGTGAAAATGAAAACCCTCGAAAAGGATAACACACAAGGAGAAGAGTAATCTTCGTCGTTGCCTACAAAGTCACCAAAAACTGCATTATATAATGTTCTGGTTTGATAGCTTAGTTGGCTAAAGCATCCGCCCGGAAAATTCCATGTTCGAGTTCTGGTCCTGTCAGACTTTTTGTCCGTTTTTCCTTGGAATATTTCGAAATTCTCTTCACTTTTATGTCTATTTTACTTTATAATTCACTGGGAGAACCACATCACCATTGTTTCTAACATCCTCCACTCCACTCCAATTGTAGTGCATTTCATGGCCACGCAAAAGGACACTACATACACCAGAGACGCAGCCATGGGGGGGGGGGAGTTGGTGGGTGTTAAACCCCCACACCAGAACCAGAATAAGTTTAAAAAATCGATGTTATAGTAGGTAAATTGTAACTGCTTAAATATTAAACACGTCACTGGTGACTCGCAGAGGATATATATAAATGTAAATCTAATTCTGTCTTTATTAAACTTTGGTCAGAAGTTTGCCTGTCCAAGGAACGTTGGCAATTTTGCGTTTACTCCATGGCTCAGAAAAACCCCCAGAGACACATCTTGGGTACGCCCCTGGCATCCTCACGATCCATATCCTAATAACGAAGCTAATATTGAATATACTCGTATCGATAAATATTGCTACATATTGAATAAATCTCTTCTCATTCCTTTTTGTTAGTGCAACAGACTGAGGTTCCGTATCTACGCTTTTTTATTCAACCAGCGACACACATTTGCGGGATCCAACGTTTCGTATTTTGCCAATAGCTGAAGCTGGGATGAAAATTCTGTTTTTCATTTACTTTTCGCCTCCGCTCTGAAGAGGAAAATTCTCTGCTCTTTGAACATTTCATCGAGTCCCAAATATCGCAGATGCAATTTTCAAGTGCAGATATGTATCGCTGCATATTTACTATCTGTTCTATAGAAGCCGTGAGCTTTTCCTTCGTCCCTTACCTTCCTTCCGTTTGCCTCGGAGCTGCGCGGCTGAGCATACGCAGCCAATCATGAATTTCGTTTCATAACTCCAAGATGTTTCGGCTCCTCAATATAGGCAATGAAGAAAGAGCTCATAAGAACGTCATCCTCGACATTCCAATACGAAAATGCTTCGAAATATGTTCGTCTCCATCTGCCTCGTTTGTAGGTGGACATCCCGAAGGAAACTAGAACTTATTGATAAATACTCTAATTGTTTTGCAAAAAACTTTGCTCGCTACTTGAAATCTGGCCCATTTTGATGACCTTTTTGAAAAATATTTTAAATAATAGTTATTTTCGTCTAAAATATTCACTTTCAGACAATCCCCTTTAAACGTAGTATTTTAATTCGAGTTCGTTTACTTTCTTGCTTAGGCCTAAGGAATTGACGGTAGTCGTTCGCTAACATTTGGTAACAGAGTACGACTTTGGACGATTTTTTACTCTATATTAGGGTGATACAGCTAGTAAGCGCGTTTATATGATGTAATTTAAAACGCAGAACTTTTAATAAACTCAATATACAAAAGCGTTACCTCGAGAAAGGTCATAATAATAATAAAATCTCTCGTAAACTTCCGCAAAATATTATTTGGCGACATGTTTCTCCGACGGGCTAATATCATTAAGCAAAAATAATTTTCGAATCCATAAATATATACAAGAGAAAAAGGGAAAACGGAGGGGGAGTTAGGGTGAGGGAAACGGTCAGGGTACAAAGAGTCTGCTAGGAATGGAGAAGTGTAAAAGAAGTCATTTCTTATAGTAGAACTTTTATTTTACAAAGACGAGAAGCTAACTCAAGCTTTAATTAAAGGAGAATTTGAGAGAACTGACAATAATATTGCCCTCACGCCAAAAAATCTAATAACAAGCGATTTATACAATAAATATTGTGTAACTCAAAAATTAATGACGAGGTGATAATTGAAACTTGAGTCGAAAGAGACACCAATGAAGATAGTAGAATTTTCATCAGTGTTGCCCCACACCTGAATCTCACGCAGCTAATATGGTCTCATCTAGTCGTGTTGTCTACTTGCTTCGTGAACATTGGAGTTTCATTTAATAATAAATACAACCATTTCATTACGCGAATTTTGATAATACAATCAACTCCTCTTGCACAACTTTGTGGAAGGTCTCCATCACGTGGAACAATGAAATGATAAAAACATTTACCCGTACCACAAAAAATTGCTTTATTGGCGCCCTAGGTTAGATGGCGTCGCACCATCATCAAACGCCTGGTGTTGCCTGCATTAGGCACCTGATTATGATCGCATGGTAATATCTGCCTGATTAATGTTTTAAATTTATTGTTTTACGCGAATTTTTAATCATAAGAAACCACTCTTACAATTAACATCTTTTAAGTCAAACACAAACAAAAAACAATTATACCCTAAAAATATGATAGAGATCAGACTACGGCTTGTGTAAGTGCAAAATGCCAATAGCACGCACCCCAACCACAACGATATAAAATGTGAAGGTACTTAAAGGTAGAGCACACATACTCCAACAAATTGTCAAATCTTCTACTTAACCCAAGGGATAAAATTCCTTTTTTTAAATAAATCGGGACTTTATCAGGTCACTTGCAAACATTGCGACTAATTGTACGTACTTGGGACAAAGAAAGAGGAGAACAGAGACGAGATTCAAAGAACATTAGGCTCACTTGAAAAACGGGAGACAATTTATCTAGCATAGCCACACATCTCAGAAAAAGACCACCCTATAGACATAAAAGATTTAAAACTCATAAAAGCAATCAACGAAGATAGGAAATTAGACGCCTACGAAAGTGTTCACATTTTCAAAAACAGAAAAAGGTTTTCAATAGTGACAAAGGTCCTATTCCAAATTCCCCATTGTACCAGTTACTTACCAGAAATCACCCCCTCCACCATCCCAGCTCACCATCACAAGGTCATATATATACACCTTCATTTCCTCAACTTCTTTAGGTGAAAACCCCTTATGTTCTTCTGAGGCAGCTTGGCTGCCGAAATACGTATAAGGTATTTATTCTTTGACGGAGTTTTGTCTCCATCGTTATTACGGTTTTAGGAGTTTTAATTGTCGCTCGTAAAATTCTATACTACTGTGGTCCTGTATCATTTTGTCAATACAAAAGATTTACTTAAGATTAGAATTTTTTTGAGTGACTTCTAGAGTAAAAATATTTACATGCGTGGCAGAATAATTGGTATTTGTGTACTCCTGTTTGGAACAGTGGTGAGCAAAAGAATGCATCATATACTCGTATATAAAATGCAAATGTCTGTCCCTCCCCCTATTTATCTCAGAAATGGCTCGACTTAGAGATTTGAAAAAAAACTGCATTGTGTTTCTACGATGCTGAAACATACCTCAACTTCTTTAGGTGAAAACCCCTTATGCTCTTCTGAGGCAGCTTGGCTGCCGATAAACATATAAGGTATTTATTCTTTGATGGAGTTCTGTCTCCATTGTTTTTGCGGTTTTAGGACTATTAATTGTCGTTCGTATACATTTTATACCGTTGTGGTTGGGGTGTGTGCTATTGGCATTTTGCAATCATGCCCTAACCAGGATTTCAATCCGGGACCCCGGCGTTGCTAGGCTACCCTAACATTTCAGCCACTGGTTAAGTGGCCTATTCTATTATAAGCACGAATAGAAGTGCCTCACTCCACATCTTGCCTAGTAAGCTTCCTCCCCCCTCCAGAGCTTTTGGTAGCTAATGGCGGAGGGTTTGAGGTTCATGTAGCATTTGGGCAGAATATAGCACAGAGCCGGGGAACACGTCACCTGGCAGAGGTTTAAGACCGTAATCCCGAATTATTGCTCGAGTTCTTTGTCCCATGAGAATGTCCCATCCAAAGCTTTTGAGAGGGTTGCTTTTTGTCAAGAATCCTTTCGCACAAAATATAGGATAAGTGTATAGGCGTGGTCTCCCATTATTCCAATCGCTCTCCTCATTCCAATCACGTGCGAGCAACCTTTTCGGATCCTTTCGATTTCATTCGTCCACTTTCTCTGTCATTCCTACCCTTCCGACCTACCTCTTTACGTATCTCTCCTTCCCCTATTCCCGATTCCTCTAGTATCTCCTCAATTCCCCAATGAGCCCCATTTCAGCCGAGAACTGCTATCCAGAAGCCATCAGCATTGATTCTACTTCGCTCCGGTAAGGAAGCCATTGATTGTAGACGCTGTACCATTTTCTTGTCGAATAGCGTGTGCGCCGTTGAATAGGCTCTATGTTTGATTAGAGTCTGGCTCAATTGGGCGACACCCGTTAGCCCGACAGTATATTTCATCGACGCCCTTATTTTGTTTACGTCATACAAAAGAAGTTTTTCCTGCTTCCATATCTTTTAGAATTGACTAATTTTCTATTTAATTTTGGCATGAGGTAGAGTAAAATTTATCTCTGATTTAATTTTGTGTCACCCTTGTTTATGGCTTTGATGATATGAGAACTATTGAAGTGTGAATGACTAACACATCCATTTTCGTCCTCGTTAATCCTTGGTTATCGAATACTACGAAAAATGCTATTCGTTGGGTCATTATATTGCACTTCAGTTGACGTGAGATAACTAAATTAAAGTTTTGTATTATTTTCGTTAATACCTTCGCCAAACTGCATATATGAAAATGTCAATGCAAACACTTGTTTCAGCCTTTCTTCATCACAGCTTATTATTCCTTACGTTACGAATTTCACTATTATGATATTTTGTCTAATTATATTAATTTACATGTAAGGTTAAACGGCAGATGGGCCATTCCAATCTCAATTACGCCAAATAGAGTCTTTATGATTGAATGAATACCTGACTAAAAACTGAATGCGCCACGGTCCCAGATAAATCTCATTGCCATAAAAATATAATCACAGCAGATGGTCTTACATGGTTGAAATCTCATATCTCGTAGTGCATGGTTGTGTTGATGTAATATAATTTTCCGCATAGGCATAATTTGTTAATCGAAATTATTTGTAGTGAAAGATACGTTTATGTATTCCAACATTATAGCAAAAATTGGAAGCAACTATTACCTAAATACATTGAAGAGATGCATTTTCAAGGTATTATTTTAGTAATAAAAGGAATGGATGTTTAATGTTCACATCGTTTAGTGATATTTTCATTATCTTCTTTTCAGTGATAATGATAATGATTCAATCCTAAAAATTCGATTAAAAATTTTGAATTTTAAAAAGTACTCCTTAAAGAACTAGAGCGCCGAGAATCACACATAGGGTAGCTCGCTGACCCTTGTAAATGAAAACCCGGGTATTTTGGCTTCCTTAATTAAGGCGCGTCTTTCCAGTTCTTTTATAGCAGCGGAATGGCACGCGCGGTGTAATCCGATCCAGTTTGCATCGCCCTTTGAGGAGGAATACGACCGGCGCCTCTTCAGCCTCCAACTCTTGACAGGAAGTCCTTATCCACGGATACGGAAACTGATGGATCGATGGTTCGCAATTTCAGGTCGCATTTTGAGGCGGAACTGTTCACTTGGCGAGCATTAGCGGAGATTAGAATACTGTTGTCGCGCAAACGAACAAACGACGTTACCATTCAATCAAAGAGTTTCAATGCGATTTAAAGGTGATTTGGGTCGACGTTTCCGGAATCCGTCCCCAATTGCAGAATCAAAAATATTACCATCCCTTCGAATCTTTTCATGATTAATGCTTTCTACGATTTAATGATTAATCACTCTATGACGATCTTTTACGATTAATCATAAATTATGATTATGATTAATCAGATTAGTAATATTAGAAATAAATATGTACATTATTAATATTAAATTATTGAACAATAAATGTGACAAAAAAAAACCAAAAATATGATAGATTTCTACATCTACATCTACATAAATACCCTGCAAGACGCCTTACGGCGTGTGGCAGGGGGTGAAAACACCGGGCGTTCGGACTAACTTTTCGGACTTTTTTAGCCTAATATTATCATGTATAGTTCGCGGAAAGAATGAATTCTTAAAACGACTCGTCCTAGCAACTATTTCTCTTATTTTGCGCTCATTGTCGGATCGTCCATAATATCTACTATATCTTCCGCAAATGTAGTTTCCCTAAATTTATCAAGCAATCGCAATCTAGCTTCTAGTTCCTATCTTTTAAGGATTCCCAACCTGCATCTGACAGCATTTTGGTAACGCTTGCTTTTTTATCGTAGCACTTCTTAACAAATCGTATCGCTTTCCGTTGCACTTTCTCGAGTTCACGGATGCATGTATCGTCTGCCGGATCCCATATACTTGATGCATATTCAAGATGAGGCCTAACCAACGCAAAATAACATCGTTCTCTAGCTTTTTCGTCACATTTACCGACAATACGCCTAATGAAACCGAGTTTTCTAGTTGCTTTAGCACAAATGTTACGGATATGCGTGCTTCAGTTCATGTTAATTCCGAGATATTTTACCGAGTATCTACTAGTAAACTAGTACCGATTTTCTTATTCTATGTTCTGTTTCACGTATCTCCATTATTTACGTACTAAGACAACCTCGTTTTCGTTGTTTCGTTTAGCGGTCGAACTTATTGGAACGTGTCTCCCGCGTCAAGCGGGGTCTTACCGTATTTCCACCAAATACCTCAAGATAGGCTCCCGGATAGGACCCGGCTCCCAAGCTGGTACGCTTTCGCCTTTCTTGAGAGTGAATCCAGGTTTAATTCCCGGAAGGGAGCCTGTTTGTGTGAAATCACATCAGCTGTCGAAGCTCTTTAAATGACTACCACTACTAAACCTCAAGCCAAGATTAGCTGAATGTTTCAATTCTCAGTGTCAAACGCAAATCCGGTGGTGATGCAAAAGATCATTTTCCACTCGTCTAGAACCATCACAAGCCATGCGTGACGAGCCAAGTAGCTGCGTTTTTTCCGAGCGATAGAAAAGAGGTTCCGTAAAATATTTTGAGAAAGGTTTCCGCTCGCTTTCGACATCAAAGTTTTCCAGTCGAATCATTTTCCCCAAAACAATTTTTTCGCCCCCTTTCGCGTCCGAGGGATGGAAAATCCGCTACGTAATGAGAGGAACAAATCGCAACCGAGTTCCTTTGATTCGTGATAAATTCGCGCTCGCGTTAATCCGTTCGGAATCGGCTCTTTCGCTCGAATTTGAGGCGATCCGAGCCGCTGAGCATCCACACCAAGAGAAGCTTTTCAAGTTCAATCGCAAAACGATAGACGGATTCATGCAAAAAAAGACAAACAGTTGGCGAAGGCACGAGCGATGAAACTGGATTTTTTTCAAGGGAAATCCAAAGAGCTTGTAATTCGGTATGAAATTTGCCAGGAAACCCGTTACGTTGCTTAAAAGAGTTTCCATTCGATTTTGAATGCCTGTTTTTATCATAATTCTACTGAAACGCCCTTCTGTTTCGATGAAAAGAGCCGAGAAGTGGCTTTGCCCGACTTGATTCTGATATCTCTCGACGCGCAAATGCAACCTTCTATGAAAGCAGCAAGTATTAAAAGTATAAAAGACTATGAGTGGAAAAAATGATGACGTTACGATGAGGTTTGATATGAGATGGGGTGTAGCAAGGATTTTTCAATATTAGAGATTTACGGTGACTAAAAAAGTGCCCAATATCTAGGGCAAAGATGCGCCCTGGTGTTCGAGAAGTCAAATATTTTCTTAGCTTCCCGAACAAGATATTTCCCATTTTCAATATATTACCGATGTGAATAAAGCATATTTTTATCGGGTAAAGCAAAAAATATGTAAATAATACAGAAATCCAGATAAATTCATTTTTCGTTTTAATCTCTCATATAACAATTAAAAATAGTAAATTTATTACAAATAACTATTACCAAGATCCCAATTACATATTGTTGTGATCTCTAACGAAATCAAAAGGGAGACCAATCTTTCGACAGAGCTTTCCTACAAATAATATTCTTAAACGCCCTTTCGTTGAATTTCCAAGAAGAAAGGAAGCGGGGATTGTTTCTGCATCTGGAAAACATTACTGGTAGGACTTCCTATAACATCGTAAGAGAAGAAAAGGGCTGGACCAACGTTTGAAGCTCAAGGGAACAATAAAGTACCAACACCGTAAGAGTTTAGGGAGAAGTCAAAGCGACCGGACCGGAAGATCTAACACTTTTAGGTAGTTCTACGTAACTCCTATCTTCGAGGCAATTTCTTAAACCCAATTTCAACATATGTAAACCGGGGATTTCCTGAGTTATACTTTGACTTTCCCGGAAAACGGGAAGCTTTGCCTACGGGATCCAGGGACGACAAGAACTACTTCCTGAAAACTAAATTCCTGGAAATCATGAATCGGCCTCCCTCTATCTCGTTTTCCTTAAATATTGGAATTTTGTCAGATTTCTCATTTTTTCACTCAAATTCTTTATCTAAACCAACCCCATTCTCCCTATTCCCTCCTTTGTTCCGATTCAAAGATTTTCGCCGTTATTTCAAAATAGAGAAAAAGAGACAATTTTGATTCGAAATTATCGATTTTTTCTGCAGATACTTTACTTTCTCTTAATTGTATATTTCCTACGGTAAATAAGTTAATTTTTCAGTCATAAATTCGACAGTTTTCTTAGTGTGCCAAACAATCATTATCCTTATTTCACATTTATGTTTATCTGTTTTCTAATTTTTTCTGCATCTTTGCTTTTGCTTGTCAATTATAACTCTTTTTTGTATTATTTACAACGGCTTGAGGAAGAAGAAGAAGAAGCATATGAGATAAAACGCCTTTTCCCTAGATTTATCCGATAATCTGTTGTCCGTCTCTAAAGCCGTGAGTACGATGGGGTTTTGGACCTTTAACATCTTAACCATTAACTAACAAAAAAAAAGAAAAAATATGCAGAGGAACTTATTGCCAGGTTAAAAATGGAATGAACTTAGACGCGTTCCCTTACGGTTTTCTATGGTTATAATGGGATATGTTATACATATATATGTTCGAAAAAGCATTATTTGTACTTTAACATTAATCGTTTACAGGATGCGCTATTAATATGGCGAACAGCCGGGCGCCATCCAATAGGAAAGAATGTTAGAGGTGATTTGCAAAGGCATTAGTGGATTTACTACGATAATAGAGAGTTAAAAAGCATTAATAAGGCACAGATACCTCGGTACATACATCGCTGCAAAGCATATTAGAAAAATAATTTAGCCAAAAAATTCCGTCTCAAATTTTGAATCTTAGATTACAGTTCAGATAGTTCCTAGCAAAGTTACAAGAGATGTAAGATGTATTTCTATAAATTATAATCGTGTAGCATTTTAAATCATCATTCGACTGAGTACGTGGAAGGTTGATTTCAGGAAAATAATAAATAGGTTTTTGCAAAGCTTATTTTTTGGAACGGGACCGTTAAAAATGTTCACTGCTAAATTATCCAATTGATGAGTTGCTAAATTATTCAATTACCCAGAATTATTTCATTTCTCTCCATATTCGACTAATTGTCAGTCATTAATTTGCAAAATTTAAAAGTCTTTTAAAAGCAAATAAATTAAACATANCATTTATTGCGATGTCAAAGTTAATTTTAAAATCATCATTTAATAATTCACACAAATAATTTCATAGTTACAAACGAAGGTATTACGTCACTAAACAATTATTACGTCAGATAAAGTACAGCATCAATAACTAATGAAATTATTTTTTTATTGACCTAAATGTATTAATGCAATATGTTGTATGAGTGAAACAGCATCATGCACTGCAAAAATTCTGGTAACAAGTACCCTGAGAGAGAATTTTACGTGTACCGAAGATTACTTTCGTTGTTTTTTAGACTAGTATTGTATTACTATATATAGATTACATCAATACTTCCCAAAGTTATCCATTATACTGCCACTTAGGTTCCACCTCCGCCCCCAACCGTCGTAAACAAAAATTAACCGTTTGACAAATTCCGGAAAGTTATAAAAAGTAATACGGCATCATCAATGTTAAAAAAGACTCCCAAAATATTAAATGGTAATTTTCTGATCTCTGATTTTCTGATCTCTTCAATAAGTAAGAGGATAGGTAATTAAATTAAATTCTCAACATATATATAATGACATTTTAACACCGTAGGATGAAAATTTGCTTAAAAAACCAATCGCAGAATTAACCTCAAATTACGTTCGCTTACTTCTTTAGGTGTCTTCAGTCTAAGAGCTTCCCTAAAGTTTCTGGCCGATCCTACCACACTAACCCAACGTGATGATCCAAGCATCCTACTTTTCTGGACCTTAGATATTTGAAGCTATTACTAGAAATTTATCTATTATTAATGTTGACTTGTTAAATAATTAATTTTAGCTTCATGGTATTAGATGTTGCCTGCATTTAATACAAGTCACTCCATTTTCACGTCATTAAACGGTATTGGAACCCAAAGGTTTTCGGTTTCAGTTCGGGCTCAAGAATTCCAATTTTTTCGGTTTGGGTTCGGATTTCGCTGAAACAAAAATAGCTGTTCTTTCCGGTTTCGTTTCTGCTCCGGTTCGATGCGTTGAATTAAACACACAAACTTAAGCCAGCGGAAATAAACATTTTAACAGGGAACTTTAGATTGCTTGAGCTTGAAATTAACAAGAAAGTTCTTTTAACATGGATAAGTTGTTGCTTTAATTTTTACAGATGGTACCGAATACCGAAATTATGGTTTTACAGGGTGAGGAATGCAAGGGAAAACTACCTCACTCCTCATCACGCCTAATATGCCTCACTCCCTCTCCGAGTATCTGGTTGCTAACGGTTGAGGGGGAGTTTGGATTAAACCAGTTTCGGGAATGAGCACTCTACGAACCGATTTCTTTAGAATTACAAAATTCAGATGATGGCGAACAAATTGCCATGGTGTGCATTGCAGTTTTTGGTCGAGTCTTTTTTATAAATTAATCAATTCATCTGTGCTTCCGGTACGGTATTCAGCATAAGACAGGTTGAATCCTCAATCCATCCAACAAACTAACCAAAGCTTTGGAGAGGGAATGATGCTTACGAGGTAAGATGAGGAGTGAAGTAGTTTATGGTTACTTTCCCCATTGAATCATTATGTTATTATGAGGAAACGTCCAAGTCAAGTAAAGTACCCCAATGATTCACATATTTAACTAGAATTAAAGAAGGTAACTACAACTGATATCTCAATACAATCAAAGTAGGTTTTGCATTATCACAGGCATGATCAGGACTGAGGCTGGGTTCCCCAATTGAAACGAAAGATATGATTTCTTGCATGATCATGGGCTATTTTTATCTTCCTTTGATAAATTTTAATATAAACTTTTAAATCTACTTGTTTTTTACATGTAAAATACCATTATGCGGATGAATATATTTTTTGTCTCTCAATTTTTGAACTGCTTCGATGGAAACCTATAGTTCCTTTTTCCCTTGTTAAACGTATACTGACCGTTCCACAATTAAAACATTCCACTAAAGTTAATGGGAAGAAAATGGTTACCTAAATAATATAAAGTAAGATAATCGAATACGGCTTGTAGATTTCACCGAGCATTAAGTGAATGGAAACTTCATGACAAAAACTGCGCTCTTCTCTTAAATGTACCACAGAGAGGTTCCGTATAATTAACGTATAAAAATTCGACAGCGGTGATTTGTAGCTAAACATGAAACAATCAGATTCAGTATTCAATATTCAGATAGTTGCGTATTACAAAGCATATCATCTTTTAAGGACAATTAAACAAACCACAATAAAACCCGCGGCATCAGAAGTTATCCCTGAGATGCATATCTCTTCCCTCGCACTGGATTCGAATGATGGTTACTCGTACTCGATAACGTTTTCACTTACTTTGACCCTTACTGCGTAACAGGTCACTCAGATTGGCAGTGAAGGGAAACAAACAAAAGGTAGCAAATACTCACACGTTCCGGCATCTGAAGCAGACGTCCCAACTCATGAATCGTTGTCAGGAAAAGGCAGTCATCGTTGCACTCAAAAATATTACAATCACTTAATAGCATTCACGCTTTCGGTGATAAAATGATACTTTATATAAATATACATCTATGCTATTACTATGAGCACTGATAGAAACGCATACTGAACCAGGAAACCAGTTTCCTTCTTTTGCACGTGAAGCAGACCGGTAGTAAACACCCCATTCCTTCGCTCAAATCGGATCGATAACATATCGATTGCGATTTATATTCAAATCGATTCCTGTGTGACGTTTCAACGGCGGCCATGTTAGTTTATCATCACAGATTAATAGCGCAAGTTTGTTTTTTATATGAATAAGTTAGACGCGGCTTATAAGCACGTCTAAAGCATAAATGGCTATCCTAGAATATTTTGCGTGAAATATGGGATTCGACTAATCAGGATCTTCGTTGGTAGTGCGGTGTTGAGACGTCTTTGCCCTTGACGAGAGAGCTTTGCGGAGGTAAGGATTACATTACTCGCTGTCCAATTCCCTCTACGATTCGCTCTAATTACTTGGTGACTTTTGGAAGAACTACATAACTCGCAGAAACGAAAAGTCAATATTAAAGTTGTTTTCAAATATATGACCCTGTATAGTGGAAGAAACCAATTGATAATCATTGCCCTCTAGAATTCTAGGGATTAGTATTTGTAAAGGATTATGGCAATTTTAGCAATATTATTTTGCCCTATTTAGGGCCATCCTTGAGTCTGCATGCAATGTATGGGACCCTACTAAGTGTTGTACTCGACCATTGGAAAAGGTAGAGCGAAAAGCGATACGTGTTGTTAAGAATTGTTTTTACAAATCGGTGAGCGTTTCCTACTTCAAAAGGTAGTAAGGGAATATTTAAAAGAAGAAGATTTAAGCTAACACTTAATATGCTCAATAAGTTTACAAATAGTGCATTGCTGGAAGACGTTGCGTATATAAAAGAAATAAATTCTTGGACTATTCGCTGCAAGATTAATTTTTTTCCTCGAACGCAACGCGACAGTGACCTATTATGGAATAAGACTTATGTAGCATGGATCCCACACGCCACATTGTCTCATGCCGAAAGGCAGCTCTCAGGGTACGCACGTAGATGTTGTATTAGTAAGCATGTTAGTGTGTACGCACATACGCTTCTGCGAGGTGTGATTTCTCTTTAACCTTTACCTTTAATCTTCTTATTGCCTACTGTGAAAATATTTCTCAGTTTATGTTTGCCCGGAAATTGTATCAAGCACACTTCTACACAGGTCTAGGGTATTAAGTGTTATGAAGATAAATAGAAAAACACTTCTACGCTATACTACAAAAGGTTTTTGTTACACGACCATGGTTTCAACCCGTTGGGTCATCATCAAATGGTACGGTATGGTAACCTGATAATGACCCAACGGGTTGAAACCATGGTCGTGAAATAAAAAACTTTTTGTGGTATACCGTAGAAGTGTTTCTCTATGTATCTTCATCATGGAAGACTAACACGAAGTCGAGGCCAAGTTACTGGATTCTTGTATAAAGTGTTACCACTGATCTATTTTGCTTTTCATTTATGATGGATCCCTTTGGAATATTTGCAGAAGGATATCCTGGAATAGGAATGGAATCGAAACTTTTCCATTATAAGCTTTGGGACGTGGAATAGAAGGTCTCAAGAGAAGTATTAATTATTCGAAAGGTCGACGATGAATCTTCGCAGATGATTCGCTCCCACCGAGGGATTTACATCTTCATCGAAAGGTAGGGAAGGGACTTCACGCTCTATCCTCGCATTTAGGGTAAAGATTTGATTTGATTTTACTTTTATTTAACCTGGGGCAGATGAAGCCAAGCGACCCCCTCTTCCCCTGCCCCAGGACTCAAGGAAGGTACAGAGGCTTCTTACATTAGTATGTTAAGCACACATAAATAATATAATAAAAATAAAAAAGGACAAAAATATATAAAGTTCAATTAGAGATAAAAATTAAAGGCAAACTTCTTATCAGAATGATGTCTTATATTATGTGGTATATTGTCAATTTATAATATTAAGTAATTCTTTGTGCTAATTTCACAATAATTTGATTAGAATAGGGGTCGCCCATTGGTGAACTCTCAAAAGAGATGAAAATGTGCTACGTTGAAAATATTAAAGAAGATAAACAATGGGCTAAAAAGTAGAAAACTTACTATTATTTTTCTACAGTTATGATAACCTTATTTCAATGTTTTCTTTTAAGCACATCGTAGGAAATCGACAGTATTATTTACGATAGGAAAATACTGATCATTGACTATTACACCGTAATGCTTTATAAGATGTATTATAGTATCACCCGTTTTAGTAAAATCTGATGTAAATGAGTCAGTCCTTCTTCCAGCAAATCTGAGTCATTCAAAATCACATCGCTTTTTAAATCATTCTCTCATTTTTTACATTAATTGTGTCGCTCAATTGAAGTGTTATAGTTAATAATTTAAAGTTAGAAAAAATGTATAATATAACGCTAAATATCGTCAAAAGCAAAACTACCGCATTAGTTATTCCGCATGGCGCCAGAAGAAACTAATAACGTCATATATAGTGCGATATTCAGCAGAATTGTGGGCAAACTCATTTTTTATTAAACTCTGAAGGAAGTTAATGACCTTATGCGAGCTGCTTACGGAATTCTGCGGTAGAAAATTATAAATTTCTGAGTAACGTAAAAATAATTTCCCTATGTGTTGCAAGGAGATGTTCTAGGTATTCTAATCGATATATGTGCTAAGAAAGTTAAGTTGCGGTGAGCTACCTTACAGCATTTTCATCGATAATAATAAAAAATAGTCATACATTTATCATTGTCCGTGCCACTATCCTAGGAGAACTTTTTACATATTCGTTATCAACCGAAACTCACCCATTCTGAATCGCCTAGATGATTCATCTCATATTATGTATTCTCTGTCCTATAAAACTTTTAAAGGTGTAACATTTTATGAAATCATCTGCTTCTTATACTGTAGATATATGGTACTTATGAGTTAATCAAAAAATTACTCCGTCATCTCAAAAAGAGACGTTGTCAGTATTCAACAAATTGTAAAGTGAAGCATCGTTATTAGATGAAGATTTAATTAAACTTTTAGTTTTCCCGATGAAAATAACAACCACGGATAGTTTCGACTATTTCTTTGTCATTTTTAAAATTGAGAAAAATTTGGAAGCGATATACTCGAAGCAATGGAAAGTCGGAGAGGGTGATGTGGAAAGAGAGGAAAATTAGATGGAATTACAATCCGGTATGATTGCAATGATAGTTGATTAAAATTAAATACCATTAATGGGGAATTAAATCAATTAATTACAAATAGATAGCGATCTGAATGGAAACTTTACATTGTTATCTGGGGTCAACGCCGAGAAATCAATTATAAGAAAGAAAAAATGGGTGTTGGGAAATAAAAGATTCGGACAAAATCGATTTAATTCTCGTTTGACGCGATGACTGTGAGGATGAAATGAGACAAAAACACAAACGTTAAAAAATGTTAAATAGAAAATTTTGATGAAGCTTTGTATCAATTCCTATTTTAATTATTGGTGTTTTTTCAGAAAAGCTTTGTTGCTCGATTTTTATAGATTTTTTGATCGACTACAATTTTTGTTTTATTTATTTATTTTTTTAAGTTCACGCACCAGAAGGATGATTCAAAAGCAAAGATAAAGTAAAGATAAAATACACAAGTGAGGCAAAAGTGATGATAAAAGACGCATATTTCTAAATTCCACACTAAAAGACTTGTTTAAAATACTTCCTTGATTATTTATCATTGAATTCCCGCAATATTCCTATCAGAAAAATACACACTGATAAATGCTGTCACTATAATGATTGATATCTGATTTATCTGTTTCTTCGTCATGACAAAGCACAATACCACTGCAGTAATGGCTCTGATTGTAACCTATGAGAGTACAAAAATATGACATTTAGCTAAAATAAAAGAAATAAGACTCACTTGTAGCTCGAGAGACCCTTATGTCGTTAAAATGCACACAAAATACTTCACCAGCTGCCACAGCTCAAGCGAGACGTTATTTTGGATGCTAGAAGCTGCAAATGTTTGCGATAGACAAATGCAGTATTTCAGTTTATGGGCTAGTGGTGCGATTTGGGAAGTGGTGCGATACAGACAGATCTCCCCTGTATCATCAAAATCCCTGCAATTTCGAATCGAAAGCAAAATTCCAAGACCAGAATAAAAATGTACATACAATCTTCCTTCTTTTGTAGCTTGTCTCGATTTCAGGCAACTTTTATTTCTAATTTAATTTTGAAAAAGAAAGAAACCCTGCAAGCAATAACAGTGAACTGTGAGTGTATTTCCTATGCAGACGCTTTGACTCGTCTTGGGTCGAGATGGGGACAATCAGTAGAATTAGAAATAGCCTATTATCTGTCCAGGGAAGACATTTATCGATCTTCAAAGTTTGAAAGTTGCACGACATCTGGTTCCCGAATTTAAGGCGAACATACACACATAAACATAAAAAACTTTATTAATAAGATAGATATTTAGATACACTATCCGAACTTCCCGTTGATTCTCAATAGGGAAATAAAACTTTATGGACTATCTAATAAAATTTAGGGAATAATGAAATTTAAAAGTCTTTCTAAATTGTTAGCACACCTATGCCTTCTCTAAATAACTTAATCATTTACATCTGTCAAATCCATAACATTGAAGAAGTGAGGCCGGAAGCACCTTTTGTACCTGACATTTGTCAAATTAGGAAGAATGACTCTCCGGAAAAATCTCTCTCGGAAGTTCATCACCGTTCTCCATTGACGAAACTTTTCCTTCAGCGAATAAAACTGAGATGGATAAATCTCAGCTCACAGATCTCGTATCTTTGTAGACGACGTAGGTTATCATTTGTTCAATCTATCATCGTTTATTCTATAGCTTAACCCCATTATTTATATAGATAATATCTGTGTAATCATTCGACTTGTTCACCACCTCGTGTTTCGAGATATTCGACATGCGCGGTTGTTTACTTACATTTTTATAGGCTCAAGTGTCATCTCTATAGAGTTTCCTCTACGGGATCCCGCGGCTGAATTTGTAGATCAAATACATCTTTCCCACAGGCCTCTGTTATTATTTAAAACTTTCCTTTCACCGTGGAAACGCCTCACTCAAAACAAATGAATCCCGGGACTCTCGACGCGCACTCTAGATAAAATCAATAGCACAATTCGCAACATCATTTCGATTTGAATCTTCTTCGCTCTATGTCCAATTGGATTGACGTTACCATGGCGATGGAAATCAAGTTTTGCGCCGAGCGCATCGCGACTGTCGGAACGCGCAATTAAAGTCGAATATTCTCTTAAAACAACCGAAAAATTCGAAGCGCAAAAACATTTGCGCTATCGTATTTGTGACGCATTACGGTTCTTCTTTTATTTTCGGCGCCGGGTCGATAGCGCACGCATAACTTAACCAAACAAATTCACTCGTACCTATCGGCCGTTTTGCCACGGCTCGTCTCTTTTTTTGCAGGAAAGCAAAGTATTTTTATACTAAATTAACCGTTTATATGAAATCAAAGCGAGGAGCGAATTTCGTACAATTTCTCGGTAAAATCATCGGTATGCCCAAATTTTAATGCGCTGAAAGTCGAAATATTTAGAAAATAAATAATTTTAATTGAACAGGTTAATGATCTCGATGGAAGGCAGCCAGTAAATTAGCCTAACTATAGCAAGGTTTCGGGTTCGAATCCCGGTTAATAAGTTTATTCCTGGGAATAGCGTGCGTATTTTAGTTCGACTCTTTTTGTCCTCGCTACTGACCAAGTTCAACTATTGACTTCTGTGTTGACAATATGAAATGAATGAGAAAATGGTTGAGGCAATATCATCTGAGGGCAATCTTCTCGGAAACTTGGATGTCATAAGCAATACACGAATTTAATACAGCTTATCGTCAATATTGATGCATTACTAAACATTATTTTCAAAGAATACATTTTATTAATGATCTTCTGAGTGTACATGATATATCTTATATTAATAATAAGCACGCCGAAAGTTTGTATGTGTGTAATTAGGAGTGCTCGCCAAAATGTCGAGAGCCAAATGTGGTAAACTTTCAAACTTAAAATATTATTAATTTTCTTCCTTACGCAGATATTACTCCGTAATCTCAAAAAGAGACGTTGTCAGTATTCAACAAATGTTCAACCGCAAATGAGTTAAAAGGTCCCCACAAGAAAAGCGCGTTAAGTTCATTTTTATCGTTAGCGGGTTTTGTTTGCTGTGATAAGTAATCGAGACAAGCACCAAAGGAAGGGATTTTAATGAAAAGTCTTATTCTGGTCGTTGAGTATTTTTTCCGATTAGAAATTGAGAGAATTTTGAT
Organism: Ladona fulva; assembly: GCA_000376725.2. Classification (NCBI taxonomy): domain Eukaryota; kingdom Metazoa; phylum Arthropoda; class Insecta; order Odonata; family Libellulidae; genus Ladona; species Ladona fulva. The sequence goes on from KZ308592.1 coordinate 568,101, forward strand.
AAAACATCAAAATGTTTGTAGTTATTATTAACTACGTCTCCTTAATGACTAAGACATTTGCTGAATCTGAGCTCATGTATTTTTCAATGCAAGAGAAATTCAGACCCAAAAAGATTCAGTGATAAAATTCAATCATTTACTTTATGAAGTGGAGGCAATGGTATAATTTTTCATTTGTAATGGAATATCGCTGGATCAAGCTCCCGACCACTTAGGAGAGTATCTTAATTAGCCAGAGTTTTGCCTTCGGTCAGTAGAACGAATATATGTTGCTCGTTATACTAACCTTGATCTTCTATGGTCATTATGAATGGCTTTCTTGCAAAGGAAATAAACACTGCAGGTGTTAAGAACGAAATAATTTTTTATTTCCTATGGATTTTCTTCTGATTGACCATTGGTTGAAGCTGTGCTAATTCGGGGGATGAATATAAGCTCGCTGTCGGCAAAAGATTGAATTTTATCAGTGAGAAAAATTTATAAGCTCTGTAACTTCAAGTATAGAGAGAACATGGCAATATCCGGGATCGGATTCCAGCTGATTGAATAATTCCTGGTTAAGGCAGCTCTGTATGCCCCCACCCACTGCTGAAGTTTACGTCGTTTCAATTAACCAATTGATTATTCAACCAAGGATTGTTTGTGGTCGGACTGGGATATAAACAAGGGAAGATTAAAAGCCTGAAATAATCTTTGTGCGGAGGATCAACCTTTTTGGGTAAAATCAATGTTTATTTTACATTTCCTGCGGAGTATTTTCATTTCTTATTTCTCTAGACATAAAACTGAGAAAATTTTGACCAGAAAGGAAGGACATATGGTGTTATTTGTTTTTGAATGGAGAAAACCAACACAAATTCACATCTCAGTATTTTGACGTTTCAATGCGCATCGTTCCTGAAATACGAAAATATTCCTTCCTTGAATTCATTTCCTGTGCGATATTTTCACGAGAATCCTTCAATTACAACCACGGTGGACAGATATTCCGGAATCAACTTAGTAGGCTTTAATCCATTTCCCGGTTTCCTGATAGTTTTCCTCATTAATAACAACTATTACGAATAACCCAGCCCAGTGGTGGTTGAAAACACACATGCTTGGAGAAAGAGTATTATTATTTGTAAGGGTGAGGAATGAGGTACTTTTTAACCTATTGAACCTAATGCTATCTTGATTCTTTGTCTCTATTAAGAGCGTTTTTGGGCTTGAACTAAACGCCCTCCACTATTAGCCGCAAAAACGTTTGATATGGAGTGAGTCGAACCAGTCAAGATGAGGAGTGAGGTATTTGAACATCGTTTAACTTGCTGAGTCAGAATGCTATGATGGAAAATCATCCACTTAATGGTATCACCATGAGGATTCTATGAGTAATGCGCAAGACGTATAGCAGTATTCATTACGCTGTAACTTCTATTCTAGTAAAGACTGAGTTTAAAGTGAATGAAAGATTCATTACCCTTTACCGGAATACAAAATTTAAAATACTCCATTCATCAACTCATAGAAGCAGGAAATATGCTACAGAGTTATTAAAACAGATATTTACTCATTCGGAGATAATCCTGTCGAAAAATTAACCCTCGTTCTTCAAAGGGAAATGCGTGAAAAGGAGTGGCAAAGAGAAGAATTTCTCTAATGAGCGTTCTCACTCCGGATTGAAGCCACTTTTCCCCGACGGCTCGAAAATTAAATAAAGTTTTTACAAATTTAATAACTTTTGGGAGTAAACGCACAGGGAATATGAATGTAAAACTTCCGTGAAAGCGTTCTCAACGCGCCGACTCTCGCTGGTTGGAGCGGAAGGAAATAATTAGTAAATATCGCGCAGAAATCTACGTCTAATTACGGCCAAAGTTTGTACTTCTGGAGGCGCAAATTCAGCTCGCAATTAGGAACAAATGTCTGAAAAATCCCGACCCGAGAGGAAGTGAAATGTTGACCGGAATCGAAACTTTTGACGGATACATAAATGAAATGAAAAAAGAATCGGCAAATGAAATTATAACTCGAATATTTGAAATGTTCCAAGCGAAAATTGAGAAAAATATTGTCCGCAATCAAAGCTTTGGAATATAAAATTAAATTAAATTAAAAAAAGGATCAGTGAATTAAAGAATAAACCCGAAATTTTATGTGCAGATAATGAATAAATAAATAATAAGTAAATAATAAATATTAACTAAACAATTAATAAATAAATGGTAAATAAATAAAAATTCATTTATTGCGATGTCAAAGTTAATTTTAAAATCATCATTTAATAATTCACACAAATAATTTCATAGTTACAAACGAAGGTATTACGTCACTAAACAATTATTACGTCAGATAAAGTACAGCATCAATAACTAATGAAATTATTTTTTTATTGACCTAAATGTATTAATGCAATATGTTGTATGAGTGAAACAGCATCATGCACTGCAAAAATTCTGGTAACAAGTACTCTGAGAGAGAATTTTACGTGTACCGAAGATTACTTTCGTTGTTTTTTAGACTAGTATTGTATTACTATATATAGATTACATCAATACTTCCCAAAGTTATCCATTATACTGCCACTTAGGTTCCACCTCCGCCCCCAACCGTCGTAAACAAAAATTAACCGTTTGACAAATTCCGGAAAGTTATAAAAAGTAATACGGCATCATCAATGTTAAAAAAGACTCCCAAAATATTAAATGGTAATTTTCTGATCTCTGATTTTCTGATCTCTTCAATAAGTAAGAGGATAGGTAATTAAATTAAATTCTCAACATATATATAATGACATTTTAACACCGTTGGATGAAAATTTCCTTAAAAAACCAATCGCAGAATTAACCTCAAATTACGTTCGCTTACTTCTTTAGGTGTCTTCAGTCTAAGAGCTTCCCTAAAGTTTCTGGCCGATCCTACCACACTAACCCAACGTGATGATCCAAGCATCCTACTTTTCTGGACCGTAGATATTTGAAGCTATTACTAGAAATTTATCTATTATTAATGTTGACTTGTTAAATAATTAATTTTGTCTTATTTAATTACTAATTTCATTTATTTATGGAAATAATTTCGCAAAACCATCAGTTTCTTTACTGGATTCAATTAGGAAAATCGGAAAACCCTAAATGTCTGAAAAAAGTGGATCTTTATATTCCTTAGAAGACACAAAGTTTGGAAATTACTGCTTTGCTAATCTGTTGAATATTGGGTGCTTTGAAGTTCCCGTTTCTTTTCAAATTAACCTATACAATCGGTCTATTTTGCCAATTGATATTTGGGAAAGGAGTGCCCAATTATTTAAAATTACCAAAAGGCCGCCCCCTCTAGTTAGCCCTGATACCAGGTGCTTATATAGAAACTTTCTAAGGAGAGATATAGGACAATATCCTTTTGGACTCGGGGTTCCCGTACAGCCAAGTGCGTAGCACTTGCGCCTTTGAAGAAAGCGGTCCCGGGCTCGATTCCCGTCCCAAATGTGCGAAATTATCTCAGCGCAGCTGTCTATGCACTTTAAACGCTATTGCTTACTTTTGGATTCATCTACAGTTAACTTTTAAATTGCTCCTTGGTCGCGATAAATGAAGTGATCATAGAAAAATTTCAGAATCACTTTAATTCAATCTTGTCGTCACATTCTAGGCAAATGGCGATTGCTCCTTTCATATCCACCTCTGCCTTACATTCATAGCGTATGAAGCCATTCTCTTCCTACTCCTTGGTCGAAAATGAGCTAATTCGCGACAGCTGCAAAAATTCACGTGCAACGCAGCTTTGCGCGTTTGGATCGATGCTAAAATCACTTTTGACTTCCATTCGCAGAGTTCAGACCCTGAAAGCCAAAGAGCATCGTCCCTTTCAATTCATTCCCCAGCTTATAACACAGCTCACACACCAAGTCCTCGGGACAAAGTGAAGCAAAAAGAATGTGGTGTCGGAGCGCGGCGAATAGCAACAGAGGGCGAGGGAATCCTGCATCATCTCTAACTTTGGACAGAAACCGCCAATCCGTTTACAAACGTGCTGAGCATATGCTCGAGAGCGAAAAAGTAACCTTTGACTGTAGAGAGAGAGAGCACAAGATGATCTCTATCTTTTGCACCTGTTCGCCGTCTGCGCGGTTTGCATTCACAATGGAGGAGATCGCTCGAGTTTCATCGGAAACTTTTGATAGGTTTTGTCCCGTGAAAAATGGACTCTTTCCCTCAACTGTTGATTTTATTTTTTTTTAATTATCGATGCTTTCCTTCCTTTTCGGAGAGATTACTGTTTACCAAATAGTACCTGGCCCATGTGAACGAATGCTCGCCAACTGTTACCCGACAGACAACTCTCTGACTCGGACATCTGACCGACGGACATTTCATTGACGGACAGTTCTCCGCCACAGACAAGTGATAGACGTACGATTCTTCACCGCAGGATATCGCTTGACATACAACTTCTAGATATACAACTTCTTGGACTATTCATCGCCAATGCATTTGCTCGACGGAACGGTTGCACCCCTAACATTAATTATAACTGAATCTTAAGAAGCTTTCGGACTTTATTTATACAGGATTTATTCCATGAGAATTGCTGATCGGTACAGTTGGTCGTTATAAAAGTTTCTTGTTTAATGGCACGTTGCTTACTATTGGTTCTTATTGGTTTGGTTAAGATTAAACCTATGATTGGGTTGGATGTGTTTGGGTTAGTTGGGTGTTGGGTTCCATGCGGTGATTTTCTATCGCGAGGAATTGCGCTGGAACTAAAAAAGGCACCCACAATTTTCAAACAAGAGAATGCTATCATCTCATAGATATGGGCTCAATGGGGAAATTATGCCGTCTTTCGATCATCTACATCTACATCAATACCCTACAAGGCAGGTGGCAGGGGGTGAAAACACCAAGGGTTCGGACTATATTTTTATCCTATTGTTATCGCGTATCGTTCGCGGAAAGAATGAATCCTTAAAACTACTAGTCCTAGCATCTATTCCCCTTATTTTACGCTCATTGTCGGATCGGTCAAAATAGTAGGGGGGTCGCATAATATTCACTACGTCTTCCGCAAACGCACTGTCTCGAAATTTATCAAGTAATCGCAGCCTAGCTTTTAATCCCCTTTCTTTCAAGGATTCCCGACCTGCGTCCGAGAGCATTTTCGTAACACTTGCTTTTTTATTTAATATCATTGTAAATGTTTGGGAGGTAAACTTGACCGAATTTCGAATTGGAAAAACACATAGACTATTTGGCAGCGAAGGCATAAAGTATACCACACTGTCATGAGTAATTTAAAGAATAGCAGTTGGAAGAATGGAACTAGGGTATAAACTAGTCGTTTTCCCGGTCGTAGCGTATGTTGCGACAGTGTGAGATGAGAAGTATGGCGTAAGTAAATTAAAAAAACTTCACAGGAAGATAGCTCGTTGTACAAATAATGGAAATGGAACGTTTAGGAAAACAAATATCTCCTTAGAAATGTTAAAGGACGGTAATTTTTGGAAAGGAGGAGAATCACACACAGACAAGGTTGCGTTTGCAACATAATATTTAGCAGTGAGGAACGGGAAGGCTTTAAAAACTAAATCGTGGTGTCCAATTTCTTAGAAATTTTTAACAACCACAGGAGTTTGGTACGCGAATAACATTTATATCCAAATACTCCTCCTAAAAACTCAGGCATGTAGAAGATAATGAATATGCAAATGAAAGACATATTTTTCACTATCCTACACCAAAAGACGAATGAGCCCATAATAGTAACAAAAAAAGGAATCTTTCCTTCTGAGAGAAGTGATCCCTACCTGTTTCTAGGATAAAAATCGACAAAATCACTCGCGTACAAGTGGGGTTTTTTTTGGAAGAGAAAAAGGTCGAGTGAGGGAAAAAATGAAAAACTTTGATAATCGTCAGACCGTAACGCTCGCTCCGGCTTCCAATATTCCCTCTGAAAAAAAGGAGCATCGGTGAGATAGCGCACGTTCGGAGCACAGGGGATGTGGTAGAAGTGCGACTGACGCCGTGTCAAAAGGGTTTGAATGAGAGATCCCAGATGAGGGGAATGTAACGATTGAACAGGTATACCAACCTATTGGCCCTTCGGATTTCGACCCCTGGAGGATGAGTTCTCACAGTGATGGAGGTTTAAGATCAAAGAATCTACATTTATTAGAGAGTTGGTAGAAACAACAATGGTTACAACGAAGATCCACTAAGAGAATCTGGGTTTTCTATAAATGCGTTTAAAGTATTAGGAGCAAGTAATAATTTATTTTCTTTTATAAACTTTCCTTTTCCTGACCCTGCAACAATATTTTCGTGAATGGGGTAATTTTTATTTGTTCTTTGGTTCAAGATATAAGAAGATGCACGTTCATCAACTTTATTTATATATGCTTTATTAATTTTTGTCGTTCCCCACTGAATGCTGAATGAATTGTGATCTTCCGAATTTAGAGTTTTTGATAATATGAGAACTAAAAAGCCAACATATATGCTTCATAACGTGTGTGTATCTAACAATAAGTAAATATATTAGTGATGGGAGGGTACCAAAATTTTCACCGATTCCGATGCTATTCTAAACCTCGGTTCCAATTATCTGAATTAATTGTTTTTAATTAATGTTGATATGGAAAAAAATACGTAATGAACAAAGTATATTGATTGAAAAAATATTTTTTATAATAGTTAATGTAAAAGCTCATAAATACAGTAGAATATTTTTTCATTGAAAACCTTGGAAAGAATTGTAAACGAAAAAGGAAGCATGTGTAAGATGACGTAGGCACGGCTGATTTTAACGTGAGAAATAAGTTCCAACCCCTTCACAATAAGGGGAACAATTTCTTTGTTTGAATCAGATGATTATTTATTAAGTTATCGTATTTAAGTCCTGAAATTCAGAACATCGATTTGATTTAATTTATTCTTATCTCTTCTTCATCTTTCTTCCAGGTTTAAGCTTGTACCGGCTTCATTTAACCATCTCTGTCTTCTCTCACTGCTTTACACTTCATCCCTACTTACGACACTTTAATAATAAATAATTTTAATTGAAATGATCTTAAATGAGCGAATTAACTGTTTAAAACATTGATAAAAAATAAAAATTTTATTTGAAACAAGAACAAAGCAGAACTTACGGACTTTGTAGGAGGTTTGAAAATCGAAAAAAAATTGAAGATTCAATTTTTAAGAATAAGTAGAATAAATTCAGTACATTAATTTAATTCATTAGATGTCATATATAGGTGTTATTCATAAATATATATTTTAGTTTTTTCAGATAGTTCAATTAATGAGTATTTATTTAATTACGCTAGTTGTAGAAATGAGCGATCGAGTTTTACACAAAATATTCCAAGAAATCCTTTTCGGAATCGGAAATAGGTTGACAATTCTTCGATTCGGATACCCAAATAAGTTCCGATTTATCAGATGCCGAATAATCGTCCCATCACTAAAACATATGTATATAAACACTCACACATCCAGCATATTTGCTATGAATTTGTTTTAATTCTCTTTTGTGTGTTTTAGTGCAGAAAAGTCTTTTAAATGGATTAATATCTACTTGGTTAGTTTATATCTGTTTTCCTCTTCCATTTACTTCCAGCATCTAAATAATTTGAATGGATTATCCAAGACTTAAATGTAAGAGGTTAGTTTAAAGTCACAATCTTGTCGTAATAAAGACGTTATGGTACCTTATCTGATCGACGACAAATATCCGCAATTTTAATCCAATATGTCTCGGTTTTACATATTAAAAGAGAAGCTACTTGAACTGTAACAAGTAACTATCACTGTACTCAAAGCGTAACTAGTAACTATCAACCAAAGAAATTGAAAAATTATTAGCTTTAAGAAGCCCTAGTCGGAGGGAAATTTATTTATAGAAACCAGAGAAAAGACAAATACAATCGCAATCAATAACAGTTTCGTTTAAGTGAAGTATTATTCGGGTAATTTTCAAACAATGCCATGATAATCTGTTAAACGTTGGCATTATCCCGAAACAGCAACCCTATTACCAATTGATCCATTCATCCATCCATCCATTCCATCTTTACGTGCAGTCGAAGAAGCTGGAATATTTTTTAGATCGTCAATTTTCCGAGTTATGGAAAGCACAGAGAAAAGTGATGTTCAAGGTAGTCTGCTTTATATCCAAATTGCTTGACCAAAAAATGCATAGGTATAGAGCTGCTGAATGTTCGATTGCCGAAAAACTGAGTTTTTTTTAATCTCCACACATATCTTTGGATAACAGTTGCAGCATCATTTAGCTATGGTATGGACAGTATTTAACACTCCACAGATTCCATCGTGGGGTGATTCGTGCCGGAATGCTCCATTCCCCCTTTCATTTAGAAATTAGTACACGGCTGCAATTCTCTTAGTCATAAGCACTTGCGATTCCCAATCATTGGAAGTGAAGAGAACCTGAGAAGATAATGGTGATTCAGCACTTGCTCTCTATTCGAGGGTCGAAGCCCCAGTTTAGGGCACTAAACGGCACGAATCCCACTTGCACCAACTCCTGGAATCACCGGCCATCAAGGAATAATTGAGAAGTGAAATCTACCAAACTATGTAACCATGGCAAAAAATGTGTAACAATGCCTAAATACTTTGCACTAAGGAATGAGTTGATTTACTAATGAACCTGTTGAGCCATTCAGATGTATTTTGAGAAGGTGCAGACTATTGGAAATATAGAAAGAAGGAAGCAGAGCTGTATGGGAATAAGTTCGTAAGACATTGAATGAATCGCTTCCACTCTACCCAGTGTTTACTCATCGAAAGTTCTGACGAAGGAAACTCAGATGCCTGAAGTTGGTGGCGTTGAGGGTCGGTAGAAAAAATTCCTGGAAAAGATTATGGACTTAGGGCGATGAGTTATAGACATGAAAACCTCACTCCTCATCTTATCAAGTAAGCCTCATCTCCTCTACTGAGCTTTTAATAGCTTATAGAGTGAGATTCAAGGGGATTTGGTGTGTTGTGCACGACGCTCATGCGCTCAAGTTGTCTTAAAACCAAAAATAATTGGCTTGAAACATACGCCCGGAACGTGGGAGAGAGGGTGTGAATCCAAAGACACATGAATTTGTCCACTTCCATTTATTATAATCATATTTCATCGTCGAAGCTATTTATATTTTAATCGTTCTGTTCTTGCGTGTTTTCCACGCAAAATATTCTGGTTCAATGAGGAAAGGGGCTAAATTACATCACTCCCCATCTTGCCTATGCACCTTATTCTCTCTCCAAGGCTTTCGTTAGTTTAAGGTAGAGGGGTTGAGACTTCAACCAGATTTCGGGCGATGACTTTATAGACTAAAACAGCGACAAACTACCTCACTCCTCATCTTATCAAGTAAGCCTCATCCCCTCTACAGGACTTATTATAACTAACATTGGGATGCGAACCAGCCTCCAGGCTGAATTTTATACAGACTTTAAATCTGAATGTTCCCCTCTTTAATGCTTAGTTCCCTATTCTCAATTATATACAACTTTATGAAGTCACCCTTAATGAGCAACAGTTCGGAACGAATTGGTTCGCGAGCCAAGGCAGACCTGTAGCTCAAATACGCACCGACGAAAATTTCCGAATGATAACCTACCGCAACTTAATTAATTCTCCGATACACAAGCAATACGGAGCAAGCACTTGATTCATTACAAAAGGGTCCATCCGATAGCGACACAGTTAAACGCAATTAACCCACGGTACAGCGATGGCACAATGGCCTCCGATACGAGGCAAACCGAATGTTTGCTTGATCGTGAGAGCTGATTCTCCCTCTCGAAAGATATGAGAATGTATCCCTGGGAAGCGAAACGCGTGTAATTGCGAGAACGGAATTTTCGCATACCGTCTTCGTTTCAGTTGCGCGCCAGGAATCGAGTTCATGTGTCTTTTTCCCGACAATTTCTAGTACTTCTACTGAGTTCTATTGTAGTTCTATTGGAGCTTCTGTTGCTGAAGTTTTTAGAGGATGGATGTATTTATATTCGAAACTGAATTAAAAGATCCGCTACGTTACTGTGCTTGCTGAGAAAGCTTTTATGAACCAATACATAGTAATCAAAAGTTGAAACAGCATCTCGTGGAACAACATGGGAAAGTTTAAAATCGATTACTTGTATTTTTCCACTGATTGTTTTTTATTTTATGCCCATATAGCTTTTTAGCCGTTATAGAGGCCATCTGCATATTTACTTAGGCATGAACCGGTAGTAAAATATTAGGCTCCCGGTTGGCCAAGTGGGCAGCGCGTTTGCTTCTGGTTTAAGTGGATCCGGGATCGTTTCCCGGTGGAAACCCTTACGTGCGAGGTAACCTCAGCTGTGAAGCGTTTTTAACAATACAACTTCTACAAACCATGGTAAAGCATAAAAAATTGTTGGTGGTAATTAAAAGGTGGATTGCACCGTTGAAGCGAATTCGTGACGATGTATCCCGAAAGAAAAAATCGATCAAACGGTTAATTCTGAAGAGACTGACGGCAGTTTTGGCTAATCCCTGAGCTGCATTTCTTACAATGTCAGACAAGTATACTTTTTCTTCATCATTTCATCTCCTTAATCAAAACTGTTCCTTTCCTTTCACGTTGATCACCTACTTTCATCTCAGGTTGAAGACATTTCCAGTTTTCTTTTCTCTCTCATTATTTTCCTGGTAATTTTCTACTCCCTTTTTCCCTTCGTAGCAACCTCCCCATTTCTATCATCACGATCTTCACTTTCCAATTAATATCTGCATTCCTTCTCCACATTTCATAATTTACGATGCACTGGATACCCTTCTTCGGAAGAGTCTCGTCGTTTCTATGAGCAAAGCGGAAATGAAGAAGTCGAACAAAGAAAATCAAAGGAAATTGTAAAATGTTCAGCTTTAACTACATAAACAGCTTTAGTAGATCAGTATTTATCTTCGTTTTAATAATCTCGTTTGACGTACGATTCTGCGGCCATACCTTGGATAAATACAAATGGAATATTTCCTGTATGTCTTTTGGTTCAGGGTAGGATAAAGTGCATCTTTGATTAAATACTGTCTCAGTTTCGGTAGTAATGCAATTATGGTAGGAAAAATAAAAAGCAGGGACAACTTTTCTCAGGAAAATAGATCCTATTTAATATAAAAACACTGCAAAGTTCCACACATAAATTAATACCAAAAAAGGCACGACTAGTTTCGACGCATAAGCGCCATCTTCAAGAAGAAGTTCTTTGGTTTTGATATCTGTATGGTATGTGCTGTTTTCATATTAAATAGGATTTAGTCTCCCGATAAAAAGTTTTTCTGTTTTTTATTTCTCCTACCGTCAGGAAATACCTCAAAGTAACTCGTTTGTCAGTTGAATGTAATGCGATGATGATAATATGAATGCTACTGAGGTATCAGTGATGCTAAAATATTGGTATGTACATACTTAGAACTCTCCTTTATGAAAAGTGTTGCTCATGGTGTCAGCATCGTACACTTCCGTTGAATTATCCCGCTTACGGCATTCGGGATCACGAAAACAAGTGCAAACTACCTCACTCCTCATCTTTCATAATCGCCTCATTCCCTTTCCAGTGCTGCGCTTACGTGTATTTGTTACGCTGATAGCTTTATCGCTCAATAAGGGAAGCAACAACAAAGTACCTCACTCCTCATTATCTTCTAGTCACCTCATTCCACCTCAAAAGCAGTATGTAGAACATGTTAAGAGTGTAAGCATTCAACCAGCCTTCGGGCCGTCGAATTGGTAGATAAACATTCCATTTAACTCCAATTATCTTGACATATTAGTACGAAATAAATTATGAATGAAGAAGTTTCAGTTCAGTATTATCGTTACAGAATATTTACACAATATCGAATACAGGTATTTCGCTATGAAGGTATCATCAATTCCTAAATAAATTTCGGCGTATTTCTGCGCATTCCTCCTAGCGCATTAGGAGAGAGAGTTGAATATTCCAAGCACTCAATGGTTTGGAACGGAACCGATGACAACGGAGATATTTAAGAGTTTTCAGGAAGTCGACTCCTGCTCTGAATTGGAATGTGAATCAACTAGTTAAGTAAAAGAAATTAATTGCCGAAGCCATTTTCTCTACAAAGACATGCGAGCAGTGAAAGGTTTGGAACAGGAATGTTAGGAAGCCTCTGGTTAGCCTGCCACCAAAAACTTGAGTCATGACTGGCTATTATTATTAAAGGATCTCAATAAGAAGCCTACTGACAGGGACGGAGTTCTGCAAAATGAGTCTGGGACACATTAGGGACGCTTACTTTTTAAAAAATATCTGATACTAAATAAATATAAGTTAGTGATAATAATAATAACACGTCTTTATTCACGGGTGAGATTGAGACTAATTAGACTCTTCGTACATCTAACCTTAAGTTGTTATTCGACATATTATATGTTTGAATGTAGTGTATTGATTTGTTGTTAGCGGTTTATTAGCTTTACAGATACCGTATCTTATTTTTTATACATTACCATGTTCTTTACCAAATTAAGGGAGCCTGCGGCACTGACATTACTTCCTGCTTGAAGTGGAATATTTTTTTCCCTATCTACTTAATTACATCAAGAGAAATTCACATTTGAACTATTATACATAATATTTTTACCGTTAAAACTAGTATTTCGTCGTTAACTTCCATGCAAACCTATTCGAAAGTACAATATAAATGACCACTGAAGCAACACGTGAAGGAATTAAAGCATCAAAAACCAGTCAATTCACACCCTGTGCGTATTTCTCTGCCGAAGAGGGCCTTGTCAGGGGAATAGAATAAATTTTGTGATTGTATTTTAACTAAATTTATTATCTATCTACGATAGTTTTATTTTTTCAAAAGGAAAATAAGGTCAAACATAGGCCCCGAGGGCCATAAAATTGTCCGCAGAAGTTTATGAACCGACCCGCCAATGTTATTTTCAATACATTTTAACTCAATTAGCACTTATCTATTGATAAATTTAGTGTTACTTATCAAACATCTGAAATTATCACCCAATACAGTTATTTACGGTAAGAAAAAGTAGGTTGGAACACGGCTGTTAATAAATTAGAGGTTTAAAAACTAAGCTGGCAAGCGGAACAAAGGTTTGTGGAGACCCCCCTGAAGATGGAGGCTTTGTCTCCGAAATGATCATTGGGCCTTCCGAGAAATCGTTAATCCGGAGCTTCCCGTTTGTCTCTTAGCGCGAGTTCCGCTTGCCGGAAGACGTCTTACGGAGTGTTTTTAAACCTCTAACAGTTATTTACAGTACATTTATTAGGCAATTGAAGGCTTTGTTTAAATATTTTTTCAATTAAAGGCTTTGTCTAAATAGTTCGAAAGTAATGAAAGGATAAAACTTTGTAATTTCCACACTGAATTTATTATATACGACCGGTTTCGCCACCGGAGTGGCATCGTCTGGTACAAAAATATTGTTTCGATTGTTTAAATAGCAGGGAGGGGAAAGAGGAGGAGAGGTTAGGGAAATACTTTTTTGGGGAGGGAGATAAGAGGTGAGGTTTGGGAGAAGGTGTGCTCATTAGTTAGGAAACCATTTTCCGCCGAAAAATTGGTGATCTCTATCATTTCTAGGACGTCCAAACGACGTCCTTTTCTTTCCTGGTGGAGGCGTATAGGAGCAAAGTTGCTTTTGTGCCCCGATTCCAGGAGGTGAAGGGCGAAGGAAGAAGCGGGGGGCCATTGCTTCCGGCGAAGGCATGCTCGGTGTTCCGCGGCTCTTGTAGCCAGGTCGCGGCCGCTTTGTCCAACGTACTTTGCCTTGCAGTCGTCGCAGGAGAGAAGGTAGANACCTGAGTAACGCTCACTGATTTATCGCAGCAATTCTTTACAAAACGTATCGCCTTCCGCTGTGCCTTTTCTAATTCCTTGATACAACACTTATCGGCAGGGTCCCATACACTACACGCATACTTAAGATGAGGTCTAACTAACGCAAAGTAACATCGCTCGCGAACTTTTTCTTCGCTCCGACCGACTATTCTCTTAACGAAGTCGAGTTTATTAAGTGCCTTTCCGCAAATATTATGGATGAGGATACTCCATGTTAAGTTATTCTTTGCGATTTACTCCAAGATTATTCGCTGGTTTTAACTAGTACCCAAGGATATAGATACGTCATGACTAGGGATCCAACTCACAACCAATTTTAAAGTTAAAGTGTGCGTTAACCGTTTACCTGGTAGGCCTCGTAAATTTTCCAGAAATCCTAGCTTAAAAGTGTATCTCTAGTAATGGATACTGGGTATAAAACGTTGGAAATGACACATCGCAGCCACGAACTAGTGGAAACAAGTGTCTGACAACTTTGGTCAACACACTTCAGTCCCGAAAGCCGCCAAATTTGCTGCACTGGAATGTAATAAGAGCAAAATAAATATTAAAATAGTTATTTGATATCCTTATTAATTACGAAACCGGAGGCCTGGAATGCGACGGTTTGCAGTATCCCAATAAGAGACTGATGGCCTTCTGGGTTCAGAAATACGTGTTTAAATGGGACAGGAACGAATTCCGCTGGTGAACCGCACACCGCGGTTTTCGCACGGAAGAGAGTAAAAGCAATTTAATTGCGGTATTCGCAACTCCGCAAAATGTCATCAAACTTGGGAATCATGAGTTGCTGCTGGTGAAAATCTACTCGTCTAATTTAATGAAACGGTCTACGGCGTGAAAATTTGCTACTCGATGTTTCCATGTCAATGAATCTCTGGAAAACGTTGGCCCGCGAACCAGAGGCGCTCAAACTCTGTCACTGATATCAAAGCAATTGTCCGGGTTCATATCCCGGGAAGTCCATTGTCACTTATTCAATCCTGGTGATTACTTCTCTTATAGCCCACAAGTATAGGAATGCGTTGTTTTCATAGGATAACATGTAACAATCACCATTTAGCTCGAAAATACTCTTCTCATTCATTTTCATTTAGAAAAATATATCCCTTGGTTAAAAAGTTTGCCGCAAGATTCTTATGCTACCTCGAAAGTACATACATGCTTCTGCAAAAGAAATATTTTCGTGTACGAAACTTCACGAAAGCGGGTCAAGACTAACTGATGAAAATCTTTCTGCCTAAAAGTATGTTCACAGTTATCATCTCCAAATCTTGAGAAGGTAGGTGGAGGCAAGCGATGGTGAGTTTCCGTAAAAAAGTAATAAAAACAGTTATTTTTAGTTTCCGTAAAAAAGTAGTAAAAACAGTTATTTTTTATCAGAGCTTATCAGAAACTAACATTTATTTTTCAATCAATCATTAAATTATATCAATAACTATAAATACGTGGGACCTCCGAATAGCCATGCGGATAATGGTTCCACCGGCGAAACTCCTGGTTCGATTTCCGGTGGGGACCTACGTGCAAAATGACCTAACCTATAGGAGAACGTTTTAAATTTATTTAAATGACTACTATATGTACATCCATATCACATCTGTATATTTCGTTTGGGTTATTTGTTATTAATATATTTTTCTACATCATAATTATTGTTTATCGACGGTGGAATAAAATCAAATTCATTGAAGGCTTTTACTTGTATGCTATGAATATAAGTATGTAACCTACTACTATAATTTACACCGATGAATATTATTTCTTTAAATGATTATTTAAAAAATATGATAATTGAGAATTGGATTTTGTAACATCATAACTAAATATAATGTGGACTGAGTTAATTTAAATTGGCATTAAATGGCCAGAGGCAATGATCAGTTTGACACTATTAATCAAGCCCACTATAAAAATCATACACGAAAATGCAAATAATGCATAATTGCCGTAAACTATGTACTGATATTCAGTAGGAAATATGTCCAAAACAATGAAACAATCGTTACCAATGTGATATTATGTGGTCGCAGAACAGATATTTAACTTATTTCATATTAAATACATAACCCATTAGACATTCAAAATTCATGTGTTTTTTTTCAAGTATAAATGAAAGATATCATACACGATTCATCAGTTTTCATTCTAAAGCAGAAGCGTTTCAAAATGGTCAGTACTATCTATAAGGAAAAGGAACATGGCTGTGGTAAGACATCGAGAAAAGAGTTCGAGAAAAGCTCCGAAAAGCCGTTTTTTGCAGAGCGAACTAACCATTGAAAAATCCCAACCAGCAGGGGTTAGGGTTCTGAGTGGTCGCGCTTTGCAAGTATTGTTTTCAATGCGTATTTCAGCAACTATGTTGCCATCTTCAGGAGAGAAGAATAACTCTCGAAGTTTCTTTTTGGTTCATGGTAGCCAGGCGGGGTTTTTACCGTTATAAAATTCCAGGTAGATTTTGGAAGGGTTCGTCTCGAAATTCGGACCCTTCGCTCCACCTTAGTGACCATACCCTCTCAGCAGGAAGTGCCCGGGTTAAGACTGACCGCGTGTAATACGATTTGAAAAGTTATAAACAATTTAAATCGGCAAATAATTGTTATCTCCGTCGTATCACTCGTTCAGAGANCTGAAAATATCTTCTTCATATTTCAGTTAAACAATACATTTTTATTAAATGGAACTAACGAATTAAAACATCGAAAATTAACGATGTCAAAAGATTTTGATGTAATTTTAACTTCGGGTATGAATATTTTAGACTTCAAATTTGACATAATTCCATAATCTTCCCGGGCAACGTACGGTTACTCAGCTCGTTGATTATTGAATTGCAGAGCTCCATATGAAGATAGCCTTGTGGTCAGCGCTTTCGTCTTTGAAGAAAGCGGTCCCGGGGTCCAGTCCCGGTCGGAGTCCACATGGGCGAAGTGACCTCAGCCGTCGATGTACTTTAGGCAATACCACAGCTAATATGGAATTACAATCTCCGTGATGCGAATTATCATCTCTTTGATAAAGAAGTTTATCAGCACCTCTAGATCAGAGAAGTAAATGGAGAAGACTCAAAGAGAGACGTCAGTTACGCATCCTACCAAAAGACAGAGGAAAGATCGTTACAAAAGAATCACCTCGCCTAAGCTGTCGGAAAAATAAGGGCGCCGATGATGATGAATCGATCCTTGTCGTTCCCTTAACGCGCCCTCTTGTAACGACGGCTACCGCATGCGACGCCGAGGGATCGTTACCTTCCTGTAAAGGAGTTAATTACGTCAGCTGGTCTCTTTTGTTCGCCGACTGGTTGTTTTACCTCCCGGACGAAAGACGCGGGGTTCATCTTTCGATCGATTACGAGAGCTTTAACGAGAGACCCCCCGCAGAGCGACGTCCTCGGACTTGCGTCGACGCCCCGCTTCACGCCTCATCGAACCATCCTCTCCCTTCTCATTTTATTTCTCGGGAGAGCGAAAAAATTCTCCTTTTTATGAATTTGGCTCCACTTCCTCTTGTTATGATTAATTTCCGAAGGTAATTTTTCCTTTTCTCTTTCTCTCCTCAATCTCCCCCAAGCGGCGGAGTGGATTTTGGGTGTTATTCCACTAAATATGCTTCTTCTATGGACACTCTTTTCGTTACGCCGTGAATGAATGTCTAAGGCAACCAAAAACAGAGAATATGAAAAACCGAATTTCGGGTAGTTATCGCCGATTGGAAAACCGGGTTAGAAAACTTTCTGTTATCGTCGCGTTGAGCAACCAATCAGTTGCTTAACCAGAAGAGGCCCAAGTTAAAACACAGTCTCACATTTTTACATCCATTTATCCCTCAGCATAGGTATCCTCAAGAAATCGTTACCAAGGCATCCAAAATCCGTTAAACGTAATGTTGAAAAACCAAGTAACCGGTTAACCGATATGTAGTTAGCGATCCTCAATTTTCTGGGGCAATTCGTATAAATAACTATATGTAATTTTGTTACTGAAGTATTTTCTCTTTGTTTTAATCATTGCGTTTTATTTGTGAAAATAATCAGTAAAGATGATTTTTTGTAGATTTATTGTGTGGTATTTTGTTAAGAATTCTAAAACTTAATTTTCTACATTTTTTAATCGAAACTAGTTCCATTACACAGCATAATTCGTAACGCAGTAGCTTTCATACAATCATAGCCATGGACAATACTGGATCATAAGGAGATGACTTTACGTCAGTAGTAAATGATTAAGTAACATTGACACACAAGTATGCCTAAACCTCAGCCATTATCGCGGCATCTGGGTATTCCGGGGGGGTTTTAAAACATTAAATATTTTGATTTAATTAAGTTTTACTCTGGAAAACATATAAGTTATGTATATTCAAAAACTAATCCCTCGTGCCCTCTCCTTAATACATCTTTTGAATATACTACTTGGTTCACGGATTTCAGAGATACTCTCCCTACGTGAGTTTAGATTTGTATTTTTAGTTGGCAATTATGCATGGATTGGCAAGCATTGGGCGTTCACAATCGAAAGTTCTTTCCAAACGGTTATTCCTTATATGCACTCAAGCATTGCTTCATTCCTCAGTTCATACTTGATTTAATTGCTACGATTTCTCACAGGATGATCTTAATCATCATCATTTGGGCGTTTCCGTATTTTTGGGCATTTTGTGCTTTCTGACTGTGATTTTGGATCAGAGAATTGTTCTCTTCTTTCCGCTTCACCTTTAATGCACTACTAGTACTAGTACTTTACTTAAAGTTTATGGGCAGTTTTGGGTAAAAACATTTCAATAGTAAAACCACCAAAAAAAAACACTAACATCTTCTCAGGGGAACGAGTTTAGTCGCTAAATAAGTTAATATGTAAATCACTATTCACCTGCGCCCCTCGGAGAATGCAAGTGAACCAATCATCGCTTGTGGTGGAAAAGTTTTTGGGGTGAAGATATTACTTCGCGAGAAAATACGATTATTCTGATGCACTAGCTGTTGACGGAAATAAGGTACGATATCACATTGAGCAGGCAAAAGGTAGAAAGAATACTTTTGTGTTTACTTTTAGGAGATATCGTTCTGAAAAGATGGTGGAAAATGGATGGAAAAAACTGAAATATTGAAAAAGAATCAAAGTTCCATCCACCCGGGAAGATGGCAATAACATCGGCAATTCCTTTCAAATCATTTTGTTTAATTTGTTTTGACTCCTTTTATGGGTTTTCAGTATCCCGCATTCAATTTCAACGTACAGGTCGAACGAATCAGGTGATAAGTGATGAATAACTTAATGCGGATTGCCGATAATGTCGCATTATAGGAAGGAATTGGAAGGGGCTGAATAGGCTCAGGAAGACTAAAACTGCAATTAGAAATATATATATCTGGATTTAATGGGTGCAAAGTACGGCATCCAAATCGATTATAACCGAAACCGACTAATCAGAATATTTACTAAAGTCTTACTGGGAGAAAACGGGGTAATTGCTTCACTTAATCGGTTTCGTTTCATATTACAACAGCGTATAAAACCGTCTGAACGTGTAAACGCCTCATACATAAAGCATAACGTTGAGCTAAAAGGCTTGAAAAACCTAGTCATTTTTCTCTCGAAACTCATCTCCAACTGTTGAAATAGCTCGCATAAAATTTGAACCTACTCTCCCAAATGAACATATAACCGAGTTAGGTCATTCTTGCAAGCATAAGGACACCGTGTATATATTTATTCATTTCCTTATTTCTTGAGTTCCACACAAAGATTCAGTCATAGGGCAATTGTAGCGAGGTACCCAATAAGGACAACAACCTTCCCCTATTAGAGGTTTAAAAACACTCTGAAACAGTATGTCGGCACAAGGAACTCGCGTTTGAAAGCTAATGGGATTTCCAGCAAACCGATTTCTAGGAATCTAAATTCCAAACTTCCAAATTTTACTGTTTTTTTTTTTTCAGCCATTCCGTAACCGGAAGTACCAGCTATCCGGGACTCGAACCCGGGAAAGTGGCGTTGGAGTAATTTAATTTCAGAAACTTTAAGGCTTTACGTAAACAACAAGCATACATCATATTTGATAGTAACGTATATCTTTAGGTCTCAAAGTGTACTAAAATTTCATTAAAATATACCTTTTACCGTTTCTCGTTCCGTAGTGTACCGAAATTGCTATATATATAGGCCTTACCTCCTAATATGTGGAGATGAAACTTGACATTGTCTAGCCGTTTTATCAATTTTGACCAAAATTGTATCGAGTGTGATTTCACCGTGATTTTGGCCCTGTAGAGGATCTCTCCTCCATCTTCGCCGTTTCTTGAGTTATTTTGACATATAATCTTGATTTTTATGTAATATTCGTACATTTTATGTATTATCTACTCTTCTCTTATTAGGAAAAGTACATACATACTGGTACATAAAATGTCTATGTTGAGGATGTATATTTTGAAAGCTATCAGCAGAATAAACAAAAAAAAGTTTGCCTTCCAATTTTAGAAGGTAGTAGGAATCGGATACCTCATCTCTAAACCGGTTAACCAGTTTCTAAGCATAATACTAAACAGATACCAGTTTTACAACTTTAGTGATTTTTGGACGCCCTAGGACAGGTATATATAAAGAATAGAAATTTTTATGAGAATAGAGAGAAGGATGTCAAGTGATGGCAGTACCAGACAATCTACGGCATTAGTACAGAAGAAGAAGCAGCTCCCATACCAGCCAATTCACTACCATTGCCACTCTGATGATGAATTCCTTTTTCATATGATGACCTACCCAGGTGGCTTTTCTCTGAGCTATCCTACTGGTAAGCTTCATACCATTAAGTACATCCTCATTTATGATTTAATTCTTGGTAGATTACGAAACAATTTCTTAGAGGTCGCCGCTTTTGAGCAATCGATGACATTCTCATTAAAATCGATTTAGAATCTTCAAAAGGAATGCCGAACTATGTCCGAAGAGCATTTTCTCTTTGAGTGGGAGAGTACTTTTGAGCGAATTCGGTTTTTTCTTTCATATTTTTTTGTCTAACAGTTAAGCTCCAAAACTTTAACAGGCAGATTTAAATCTGAGTTACACGTAAGGTTGCTACTTATAACTGTATTCTGGTTATCTTCAGCATTTTTAGAGGAATATCCACTTCCTGCTGTAGTATCTTGACGTATGAAATATTTTTCATTATTCTTTTAGTACAGGATTTACTGGGATAAACCTTGAATCTTCCAGTTTTGTCTCAGTCTAGCAGCGACAGTGAAAATACTAATGCGTAGGAGGCATCAGGAATGCCGGATGGTGGCACTAATATTGGCAATTTCTTATAGAATGCTATGAATCGTTGTATTCTTAGGGTCATTGTGCCACACTTGCTTAGAGGTTTTTCATACACTATAAACTGAATGGTAAAATAATACACTGATAATAAATAAAAAATTAGTATACTACTTATATAAACCGTTTAGTAATACAAAACTTACCACCGCAATTAAAATTAGCAGGAAATGTTACCTTTATTATTTTTTGCGTTTCTTTTCTTTTTTCCTTCTTTTCTCTGTATTTCTGTTTTCACTCGGTTTATCTTACATTCGTTTCGTTCAATGTAAACCGATCACTGAAAGGTTTTTGTTTTCTTTGTATTGCATACTGCATTTCGTATTCTACTTCTTGCATATGTATTGCATTCAAAACCTTGATAAAACAAGCAATTGATTGTTCATACAAATCAACAACGTAAGGTATAATGCATGAGCGTGTTAATAAAGCTTAATGGAATGGATTTGCACCGGATATCGAGTGAGAAAATGGATTTTGTATTCCGTTAAATCAATCGATTGAAAAATAATGACAGTTAAAATCTATACAATTAACTATTATCTTCAATAATTCATTGATTAACTATAACATTAAATATTAGATGGCGTCTCTACACCACTGAACCGCACGACCACCCGCACAGAAAGCGTTCCCGCAAAATCGTCGCTGCCCTGGACGCCGCTGCACGAGGCCCTCAAGCCCTCAAAACATCATTTTTTAGCCCTTCCAACATCCCCGGAGGCGAGGAGGGAGAAAAATCACCTCAGGGGTCACGGATGGAAACCTCCGGGTCATTGATGCGTTTGAGATGGCAACCCTGAGCGAGAGAAAGGGAAGTCGGGGAAGGGAGACCTGTAGGGCTGAGGGGCGGGTCCTCCTGCGAGGGGAGGCTGAGGGAAGTGGTGGGGATGTGGGTCAGGAGAGCGCCGTATAAAACAGAGCCACTCGGGGGCGCTGAAGTCTGTTTCCCCGCAGTTGTAGCAGTTGTCGGCCGAGGGAAGCTGTCCGAGTCACCGCGAAGAAGAGCGAAAGCGACAAACCTCCTCTGTTGTTGTTTTTTAGTGCCGAAAGGGGGACCGTCCCTTTCTGTCCCGAACCTCCACCTCGGGATGTGATAGAGACCAAGGCTTCCTCCATTGGATCACCTTTCGTCTGAAGGAGTTAGTGTGATCGAAGGACTATAGAAGCGCGGTTAGACTCGTGAATACCCTCAATAGCGCGAACTGGAAGTGGAGAGCACGTGGAGCTGTGAACCGGAGTGACTGTGACGTTTTTCGTTGTTGTTTTCTTGTTCCTTTGTGAGGAGAGAGGATTCTGCATATAGAAGGCGCCGAGCAGATTCGAGTGATTTGTTTTTTACCCGAGCGGAGGAGATTACCTTCAGAATGCAAATATCAAGGTGAGTGACTCTGGAAAGTGATAGGATAACTGTACGTGCCTTTCCGTCCCTTCTTTTGCAGTCATCGGAAAGCGATAGGGAGTCGATTCCAGGTCGAAATGCTTCTGTTTATTTTTTTTGCGGCGAAAATTGCATTTTTCCGCGAACTTCGTTTTCGGATCGTAAAATTGTTGTGTTTCTCATCGCGGTTTCTGATAAATGAGATATTATCTTCTTAGTTTGGTTCTCATCCGGAGGCTGGTTAAATTCAAGATCGACTTCATCGCGAGATACTAGCGCGGGCGGGCTAAAAATTAAAGGCGGATGAAGATTATCAGAGAAGTGGGAAAATCGCGGTAGCGATTGGCGAAAATCTATTGACGAAAACCTGAAGTTTCAGTCCATGCATTCTAAAGCCGAGCGGAATCACGACATTTAAGTTGGGACTTCGGAGTATCTTTTTCTCCTCGAAACACCAAGTCAAACTTCGCGGCGAAGGTACGCTATTGGTTTGCCAGTTGCCTAATGCGTCCGCAACTATAGCCAAAAGAAAAGTCCGACAAAGTACGAAATTTTATGAAATTGCTGACTTCGATCAAACACTTAATTCCTTCGAAAAGTGTAGGTCTCCTCAATGTAGTTTTAAAAAATAACTGTGGACGGGTAGCGTCTCAAAAAATATTGCATAAAAATGTACGGAAAATTCACTTTAGGTGGAAAGTTAAAAATACATATTACGTTCTTGTATGACTATGGTGTGTTTCTGTTTCTAAGATGTGTGAATTGAAGATTACACGTCCCGTTCACTTTCTGCATTATAGTTTAGCGTCGTCTGCACTGATGTGTGAGCTATTTCTCTTGATGCATTATTATCTCGAGCCTCTGAATTATCTCTGAAAAGAGTAAAACCATCGCAAGCAAAATCGCAAAGCTCGGTGAAAGTGCATCAGTTAGGAAATGTTGTGATTTCGATGGGAGATACTTGAATAATTAGCGTCTATGTTAATCTTTGTGTAAATTGAAAGAACCCGTCTTGTTTTTGCTTATTTCGTATCAAGCCTCGCTGTAGCACTTTTACTAGATTGTGAAAAAATCTTTTGAACTATATTCCTCGACTGCGACATTATGTCCCAAAGATTCCACGAAATGGGTCTTAACGTAGATTTTGTTATTGATACGTTTTCATCGAAAACCACTTTACTTTTTAAATCTAATGTAGCATTTCAAAGAATTTTATCTAAAGTTGGAATATTTTATATCGACTTGAAAGAAAAACGATGTACGCACAAGCATATCTTGGCATCTTGAAGAAAAGTGGTGAACGAAAAATATTGTAAGATTTATTGATTCTAGATAGATATATATAGATATTCTATTGGTTCTAGATATACGACTTTCTCATTAAATATATTTGGTAGACATTTGGAGCTTAAAAAATAGGAAATTTGAGACAAAATCCGGTTTTACGCGTTTATCTGCCAGGGAACTCAACGTAACGATACCAGAAACAGATTTTCACAAGTTTATATCCATATATAAGATAAATTCGCGTTACTGGAATTTAAGGAGACAATGTATTTTCAAAGTGTAAAAGGGACAGAAAAACCGAGGTTGGCTTCTCAGGGGAGCACATGCCCCCCCCCCCTCCCTCAATGAACACGTTACTGCGCTTAGGTCGGACGTCGCTAGTTGTCAATAATGTTATCTATACATAAGGCGTCACTCCAATGAACACACTGAGGAAGCTGTTGAGCGATTCCGTCAGCATCCTCCTCAGATTCGATCAAAGGAAGAGAAGCTTTCGCACTTCGTTTTTCTCCTGGGGATGCAAAAAAGCCTCCACGGAAAGAAAGGGAAATTCGAAACGTCTTCGCGTCCTTCTTTCCTCCCCGCGACCTCTATACTGCGACGGGAAAACTTTCGACAAGAAAAGTAAATCGCGAAAAAAATAAATGGCCAATAAGCCAACTCTCCTCAAGCACTTTTTTACGCTTCGTTTTCCCCTCCTTGGAGAGAGAGAGAGAGTTGGGAGAATCTAGGTTTCGCCGACCACTTTCTTCACAACATTTCGGAGTACACGCGCCGGAGGAATCGCGGTGCCCGAGTGAACTTCTCTCGAAAGAGACGTTCGCTTTTAAAAAGGAGGAAACAGTGACATTCCCCGGGAGATGGAAGAGAAATTGGGAAAAGGTTTTTACACTTCCCGAAAATTTTTCAAAGTGCCCTTCCGCTTCCATTTCCGCGTGTTGCTCCATAGATTTTTATCTGCTCTCCCACGCACGCCTTCCGGTGGAGGATTTTTGTCAATTCCCTTAAGATCTATATTCTGTATTCTCCGTTTCAAAGTTTCCTTCATTTTTCGTTTTTCAAAGTTTCGCTTTGAAGGTGCCATTGCCGCGTTTTATCATGTTTAGTTGGACGCACAGAAATATTTCGTGAAATTTTCGTTTTTCAAAATAGTGGAATGCCATGGTATATGCCGAGTAGACTGTACTGCATATAATGCAATATAGGACAGCCTTAAGCTAAAAAAAATTAAAGTAACCGATTTTAAATATCTATGATTTCCGATTAGTTAACGCAAAATGAATAGGGGATGAAATAAAGATTGTTATACATATATAGAATGTACGTATGTACACGATTCTGGCTAAAGAACGATGATCCCATTTTCTGTCTTTCTCGAAGAGAAAGCATATTCTGCAATTTTTTCGGATTCCGAAAACAAAATCCTTATCGAGGCCGAAAAAAATCAAAGTTGTTAGGATTTCATTTTTTATGCGAGTAATGCCGTTTATTTTCATTGACAAAAAGTTAACAAATCAGTACCTTCTTCGAAAGTTATTGTGGGTGACAGGAGGTGAAGTAGTTGTTGATCAGTATTATCATTAATGTATTTGAATCTACGATTGAGTAATAGTCGCTGAAATTCGTGATTTTACGCATCTCAATTCAGTTAATGATTCTGTGATGACGTATTAATGTTGCAGGGCTTAATCCCGAAAAATGGATAGGTAACTTCTTTAATGGGAAGAAGAATAATGATTTCGATAAAATCCAGTTAATAATTACTATTATTATTAATGAAAACCGATTCCGTAACCAGAAAATTCCGATTTCCCTGGACTCGAACACGGAACCCTTGGACGGATTGGAATGCACTCTAACCACTCCACCACCACGGCCGGTATAAAGAAGAAAGTTTTTATGCACATTTTTGTATTATTTTTGCTCGGCAATGATGACTTTCTGTATTCCTAAAGCCAGTTGAAAGTCGCAGTGAAACAAAATAGCGGAAAATTGAGGATAGGTATTCCTTAAGGTTAATCCTAGGAGAATGAAAACTGAGAAAACGTCGAAGCAAACGGCAAGTGTACTTCGTCCCACAAAGGACGGCAAATTAGTAAAATGAACCTCTTTGCATCAAAGGAAAGGAATTAGAGTTCGCAGGAGTTCGCGGAGATGGGATTTCTGTGCAGCGCAAGAGGAAAAGATTGCAATGTTCCGAAGTTTCTGGCTAAAGGATTAGCCGATGGCGAAGTTGATTTCGAGCCAAAGTTGTGCGCGGAAGTTTACTCACCTCTGGAACGAATTAAAGTAATACTCAGTCGCCTCCGCCCGACTTAAATGTCGGGGATTTATGCCTCGGGATGCGTCAGAACGCGAACATTCTCATGTTTTATTCACGCGAATCCGATTCATAGCGAAACTCCGAGAGTTCTCGACGACTCTAGCGGATTAGAATGGCGAAAATGTTTAAACATAGACACGGAGGATAAGGGATTAGAGACGTTTCCCGTTCCTCCGGGGCTAATGTTTTTCTCTCGCCAGGAAGAGAGTTAAATACTTTGCGAGTCCCACCGTTGAAAAATTTAGCAATGCGAAAACTTCCGAACGCTGCAAGGATATGCCGCATGCTTTATTCACTCGCACTATTTGTTTCCGCGGAATTCGAGCAAAAGGATTTTTTTTAATCCGCGAGTTCTTTCGCAGAGACCTTCATCAATATTTCTCCAGGAAACAAAGGGAAGAAAGAATTGGACGATAAATACCATAAAACTCGACGAGTGTGGAGTACTTCCCTCAAAGTTTGTCCCGTCTTAAATTCCCCAGAGGAAAAAGTGCCTATCCCAGCCTCGCAGACAGACTGAAAATTCTGCCAGCAGTTTCCTTCCACGGCCCAACTTTTCGAAACTTTCGGAGCGATTCTTTCTGGTGTCGAACCCGCGACCTCTTTCTCAGGTCTCGTATGCCAAGCCGGATGGGAATGTCTTAGATATTCATTCTTTGGGGGGCTTTTTCGTTTCGTTTATTTTTAAATTTTCTTTTATTTCGGTTGTCGAACGCTTTCGAAGTTCTTCTTTTCCGGTTGTGTTTCATGCTTTGAATCTTCCGGAGGTTGCCCGAGGGTTTCTAGACGTCCCAGTTTTCCGGATCCATCACAGATTTGATCTCCCAGACATCTTCGGAACTGTGGGGCACCCAAATGTCTCGATATAAAGAACTGTGATTGAAATGTTTCAGATTGCAACCTAGATTACCGTTTATACCTTCTTATAAGACGCAGCAAGTTTTTTTAGGATTGTCTTGATCTATCATAATAAATATCATAAAAAGCTGTGCTCTCCAACGAGACGCACCCTGAATTTTTATCCAAATTTTTGTGGAAAAACTTCGTCTGATTCTTGGGTAAATACGTAATCGATTGAGCCACTTTCTTTTTAAAAATATTTAATATTTAGTACAGAAGATGCGGACTAAGATATGGCTGACTTCGACAGGAATAAAAAGAATTTTAACCTTAATATAATTTGGGAAAAGATACCTTTGCGTTCCTATCCTAAGCAATTGAATCTCTTTCTTATCAACGGTGTTCAACGTTTGGCAAACGCGTTTTCAGCCTAGATATCACTGACTCTATCAAATGGAAGAGGAATTTCAGCCTAAGCATAGTCATGGAAAATATCTTTGTCATTCCATCTACGACAGACGTATCTCGTGATAAGTGAATGCGTGATTAGGCGTACATATGGGAGAGACCTTTCTAACGTAACCATATAAGACTCCTTAATTACGAAAAAGACTGGAACGCGCCCTTTTCTCGGTATTAATCCTGATTTTCCGTTATCAACGCTGTTGATGTCCCGGTTTCGCACCATCGGTGTCTGAGCACCCCACTTAAGCCCTGTAGTTCAACTAAGAAGCACTGACACATCAGCGGAAGGTAGTATTTCTACAGTTTACTAAGAAAAGGTTTATTTGGAAGATGTTTTTATGATTTGTCCATATTTACTCTTATTTTCGATGGACCAGAATACCTTGACTCGAATGGTGTTGCCAATGTTTAACCGGGAGCTTATATTTCATTGGAAATTTAATTCAGCCCGTTATGGTTATAGACTTCACCTCAGTGGTTTAAGTATGTAGGAATCGTAGTTGCTCCGAGGCTGACCAATTCATCCGCCGCAGATTGAATCAACGTGAACGTGCCGTACTCCTATGCAGCTGCGCTCCTTCCTTGGTAACCAAGGACGTGATGATGTTAGAGATGCTATGGATTGCTAGGAACGTAGGGATGGCTGTATCTTGTTCGAATAAACCATGAAGTCAAGTTTAAGACGAATATAATTGAGATACTGCTAAGAATGTGACCCAAAGATTGTGCATTAACCAAAATATAGCACATTTAATCACACTTCTAGTTTTAGCGTTGATTCAAGTTGACAAGCAAAGCAACTTGAAGCGTGGAATGAAAATGTTCGGTATTTGAAGTCATTTAAGACGACAAAATGCACCGCGAGCCAGCGCGCTTATGTAATGCGAAAGTTAAGGAATATTTTACCGCTTACTCAAGTCAAACCAGTATTCCGCGGTACCCCGGATCGGAGGGACTGCTTTAAGCTAATACGAGCGTGAATCAATACTCGATTTTTTATTAGCTTCACAATAACAGCAACAGATATCGTATTAACCTTGCGAGAAAATATGAAAATAACAAGGTTAGGGACTCGATCCTAATGTAATATTACAACCATCGTCGATTCATTTCGTATTCATCTAATATTCGTGCCTCATATGCGAAAAAAGGTTATTTACTCGTATTCTAGAAAATATGCTGAATGTTTAATTGTAATACAAACAGTATAAGAAATTTTCATAACAAACTCATATTTTTTGCACTAAAAATGGGATATAATTGCTCAAATATCATTATACGTTGATGTGTATACGGAGATATGTACGTCGATTCCCCAGCACCACCTCTTACATGAATCTTAAATTTCTTTTATGGGCATTAAGTTACGCTGCCCTAGATATTTATTATGGAGGATACACTCGAGGCTAATAGGTTTTTTCCATAAATGAGAGATCTCAGAAGCTAGAGTAGTTTTTAAGTATAATAAAAACAATACAAGAAATGTATTATTCCAACTTTATTAAATGTAGTAGCTGACTTCAGATATCAATTCAATTATTCTTTCCGTTTGATATTTGCTTCAGTTCCATTTCTGGTGCGAGATGAACCAACTATGAAGGTTTTTTAGTATTTATTTGCTATGCCATTCAATTTGCTATAATCCCATTCCTATTCAATGGATATGATTATCATTTTTCCATTGCAATAACGTCAAATGGACATGTATATTTTAGCCCGAACCTGGGGCCGCAGTTTCTTGTGGCTATAGTGGTAACAGTTGTACCGCGATTGCCGACAGAGATTAGGCGTAAGATAAGATTTTTCAGCCTCAATCTCGCCCCATTAAAGATGTCTAATTAAATTTAAACAACCAAAATACTGGTGGGAGAGATTTAACCGCATGAAATCTGAAACGGAGAGCAAAAACAATGCTATATTGCTTTCTGCAAACCCTTTTATAGCTGGGAGTTTACATAGTTGCATTAACTACATGGGCGCGAGTGTATTGTTTGTATGTCTACAATCCTTGTAGCACTTCATCCGCACTGTTGTACAATATACGCAAATACTCATTGTGACAGCGTCTTTGGCAGGCCGTGAACATCCTCCGAAACTGTCATTTGGATCGCAGGTTTCTTTCAAGACGCTCCAGGCGGAGTGAGTTCTTGTATAAGGAGACTCTGCCCCTTCCGAAAAGGCGTGGTTTTATTCCCCAGACGAAAAGGAATTTTTCCAAACCCGTTGGAGAATTCGATTCGATCCGAATGAAAAAGAGCGGGGAGCTTACTCGGGAGCGAGGCTTTACTCACCGAGTGCGATAACAATGGGGCTACATGGATGGAATTCGCTCTCCATTAGAAAACCGCTGACGTTATGTTGTACCGTTAGGTTTTTTCCCTCGACACTTTCACCGTTGAATTTCCAGCGTGAATATGGCCATAATGAGCAACTCTTACTTTCCGATGACGGGTTAACTTTTTTCTCCCTTTCGTTGGGCCCCCGCGATAAAATGACTTCCCCCATTTTCCGTGAGTGGACAGCGAGCGACGAAAGTCAGGTTGCGTAATTGAGATTCAAAAGAGCCTGGGCGTGCGTTTGAGGGGTGCTGGTTAAACGTTTTTAATTTGAACTGAAATCACGAAGTGGGACTTTTTTGAGAGAACGGCAGATTTACTTTCCCTTTGAATGATCATTTACTACTTTTCTCATGATTGACAATTTATTTCATATAAGCGTTCATACGAATACATGCTATATGTATTACCATAACAATACATGTTTTACGAAACATTTTTGTTAAATAATGGAAAACAGAATTTACAAGACAAAAATATAAGTAGGAAGCAAAAAATGGGAAATACAAATTTTGACGGTTGAAAAGATGTGGTAGCAAAGGTTAACATTATAAAAAAATGTAATAAAACTAAAAGGCTAATGTAATACATCTCACGATGTAAATTGCGACAAAAATTACTGTGTATGTCAATCTCAAACATCGTAGTTAGGTTTAGCGCCATTTGTCAGTTTACCTTAATGACCGTGCTTTAAAAGACTAAATCATTTGCATAAAAAAATAATTTTTGTGTTATTATATCAATATAGCGTAAAGACTAAAGTTTAAAGTTGAATTTTGTCTTGAAATTGAAATATTCTTCCGAGAAATCAGAAGTTTTCCTACGTAAAATGAAGCGAGCGTGTTTCGTTTAAATGGTGATTTGGGAGAAAAAGTACATAATCATAAATATGACCGCCTTTTCAAAGCATTTCACTAATAAGTCAGCCATCTTTTATCTCTGACTCTTTTAGGCAACCGTTTCCTGGTGCAATCTTTTGAGAATGTCGAAAAGGTAAACGTAAATTGTACTTTAAAAATGGAAATGCTTTTCTAAGGGGCGACGTTTGAAACTGACGGTTTATGAAAATATTTCGGAACTTCACCGAAGAAAAATTCTTATATGGACAATCCCTTTTAAGTTATAAATAATATCTTTTGCTATTAACTAAACAGAACCTATTAACTAACAGAACTGAATACATCTCATTCACTGAGAAACATATTTCCATACTGCTCCTGGAGTATTGCCCTATAAAGAGTTAAAGCAGGAAATAATTATTGACGACGAAAATAATTTCTCCAATGATCGTTTTAATAACGCATCTCTGTACTATATTACTCTCTATTTTTATCGTATTTTTCAATGCTTGCAATAATGATAACGATGGAAAAATGTCAGTATTTTACTAAGTTAATTTTGCTCATAAAAATTATACCCAATTAAAATTTACGTAGAAATTCCACAAAAAATAAGTTGTAAATCTGTTTGGTTCTCTCCAACCAAACTGTGATCTTTTGAAAGATCAACGCAATAGTGTCAACAACTAATTACGATAACGATGATGATAACGATGATTTTCTCTATCTGAAGAACTGATCACAGGCATACATAGGATAATACATGATGGATCAGACTTCTTTGAGTTAAACATGTGCTCTGTTATATGTGCTCAGAAGTAAAGGAAAACAGCAATTTATGGAACAAATAAACCTCGAACACACAAAAACGAATTTTGCATTCTTTTCTTATGGATGGCTTTCTGAATGAACCCGAGCCGATGAGAAAAATAAAATCTTTTATATTGTCTGCAAACTTTCGTCTTCGAAATTGTGCTAAAATATCAAGCTGTACAATCTTAAGCTCTCGAATTTTAGGCGGACAGGCATACCTTCTGCCTAAATTATCCACATTATAATTCCTTCTCCGGTTTCTCTCGGTACAAGGTTTCAGAAAACGTAATTTAATTACATTTGTCTCATTCTTGGTCGTGGCTGTGATAATATGAAAGCTACTGACCTATGAATGCATCATACTGGCGTTCAGTAGGTCTCTATACGTTGTGATACTGTAATTTATACTATCATTTAGCCTCGTTTACGTCGACGTTTTTCATTCGTATCATTCTGGCTGCTGAAAAAAGTAAGGTAAAATTACCTCACTCCTCATCTCTCCACGCACGCCTCATTCCCTCCCCAAATATTGCGTTGGCTAATATTGGAGTGGATAAAGATCCAGCCAGCTTTCGTCCTGAGTGAATAAACATTCAAGATTCCTACCGCACCAAAACCAATATAGATGTAGAACCTTCTTGTGCTGATAATTAGAAAACATTTGAATGTCCATGAATGCGATTTGTGAAATTTCTAGCATCCCAAAGTCAAGACAAGATGTCTGCAAAACTTCACCAACGTAATTTTGGATTGCGATTCCACGTACTGATTTAACTCGTCCCCACAGTTATTTTCGCCGTCTGCAACGCCAGTCCCGTAGGCGAAAAGAGGACCCGATTTCGCGCAGAAAACTATGCAACAGCCGCTCAACGGATTCCTTCTCCCAATGACTCCCCAGATGCCCTTTCAAACTCCCACGATCGCCCAGTGGCGCCACGTGGAGACACGCGACACTAAAAATATCTTCCTGGAAAAACACAAATCTCTGATGCGTCTGGTATTTGCGAAGTAAGAGGCGGCCGCTGAAAACGGCAATACAGCTTTCACTCTCACTTTTATATAATTAAAACAGGAATACGTCGGCACTAAATGCCACCGCCGGTCGCGATGGCGGAGACACTGTGAGAGGACGACATTCTGGGCTTTTACTGCCACTGGCGATGCCTTAGATGTACCATTGAGGCTCTTCAACACGCATAGTAACCACTAATATTGAATCTGTCACCATTTTTCATGCCTCACCTGTCCTTCTATATCTCTTTGTCACGATCTGATGAATTGACTATTCGTTTTTCTTTTCGTACAGAGTATAGATAATTGTATACATAATTTCCTTTTGGTTTGCTCTTGTTCATGACCACCATATCATGTAAATTACTGAGGTATGAGTGATAATGAGTGATGGTATTCATTCATATTCGTTCAGACTAATTGTAATGAAAGATGTTCTTCATAGTGCTAGACTTAAATGGATGTTTCCACTTTGGGTATTCTTCTCATTGACGGTAGTTACTATCCTACTGTTCACCTTGCCAAGTAAGCCTCATTCTCTCCCTCTTTCCAGAGATTGTGGTTGAAGGATCCATCCAGACTGCGTTCCGAATACTATTGAGACTAAACATAAATTTTATGTCATAAATTATAGATTAAAGTGTCACTTAGGAGATAAAAATGATAATCAGTATGCACGTGCGATGTAAGCAGAGAAAATTCGCTATCGAAACGCCAATGCTGTTGCATTTATATCTTGGATTAAGCAAAATATTTTGAACTTTTGGTCTTCTCAGTACAGACCCAAAACCATAGTTGTGGTCCGTTTATTGCCGTGATCGTGAGCTAACTAAATGCATAGAAAAAGTACTTCGATTGGCGCAGCTCATGTGCACCAGCAATAGTTTCCGCATAATTCTGCTCAGAGTTCGTCTTTCGTATAGCGGAACATAAACGCAGCGAATTGAAATCTCCGGCATGGTCGTGCGGGTTGCCGTAGACAAGGAGTCCAAGTTTGCCACGAGTTTTCGCCGGTCTATTAAAGCACCTTGTCTATCCCTCAGGCACTGTCCTCTCCAATGAAACCATATTGTCGAGATACGTAATGCATTGCGCCGCTTTTAACTCGCGAACTCTGATACAGGAGGGCTGACCCAAATACCCACCAATCCGAATGCAGAGGAGCGAGGGACTTGAGCGGGGGACACACGTAGCGAATTACTTTCCATCATCTACTACAGCTCGCGAAGAGTGTAAGATGGATTTTAGCCGTCGATTCGGAATCTTAGAAAGAGGTTAATTGCGAGAACGCGGAGTTATTAATTAGTCAACGTTAATTATTCCCTAAGAGGCTTCCTGTTTGGCTTCTTCATCACCCGTTAAAAGGTGCCATTAGTGAGATGGGTGGCTTTCCGAAGAGCTTTAAACAAGCCTTTGACCGTGTAGCACTCATTGTGCGCGTTGAAGGTTTTGGAAACTAAAGTCTCCACATGGAAGTTAATTAAAGAACAATTAAAGGAAATGCGTGCGAGAGAAAACGACGGTGTCTCAAATTTTTGGTAATTTTCATTAGACCTCGTGACAACGTGTCTGAATTAATTTTCGATTGAAGATTTGATCAATCGGACGAGCTTTTAATGCTTAAAGTTTGAAAATACATAGTATTTGTATTTATATCCTAACTTCCGTCCCATTGAGTGTTGGAAACGGTCTCTTCAAGTGAGTTGCTTTAAAACAATGGTTTCCAAACTTTAAACTAGTCAGGATAAAAAGCACATTAGTCGTGGACCAGAGAACCGAAGTTTCAGACGAGTAATTCAAGAGTACTTTTCTAAAGTATTCGTTTATCTTAGAATCTAACAAGGTGTACTTCCATAGGAATGTGAAATAGAAAGAAGCGCTATCAAAGTCCCCCTGAGATATCTCTGCCTCGTTAGCTGGTGCAAGGTTACAATTACAATACCAATTATCTCGTAAAACACATACGTTGATGCAAGAACAGCTCATTAAAAAAAAATAATTTATCTATAACGCAAAAAATGTTGAAAAATGTGCTATTTTTAGGGTTGAAAATTTAAAAGTTATAAATTTGGTGACAAAAGTTAGAATGATAATTTAATGTAACTAAACAGTAAAATTATGAATGTTAAATTGGTACGTGTAATAATTATAAAAATACATATTATACTAAATATATATATTAAAGTCTTCATACATTCTAATCAAACAAATATTTTCTAAGAATCCTTTATTGCCTCACAATTTGAAATTACTCCCAAAAAATAGATACACGACACTATATGATAACTCTTACTTTTTCAACTTGTATATCTATCCATTACTAACTAATTTGGCTTGAAATAAGCTAAGGTTAGTTCCTTCGGCATAATAATCTGGAGATAATGGGAGAAAAAAAGTGAGAATTGTATATGAACGATTGACTTATATATATTAAGAAGGGATATAAAAGATATTTTATCTAGAACGCTTTTACATTAAAACAATTCCATAATGGTAAATATACGTCGTATTACGGAAAGGCAGGGAAATAGCTGGTTTATTTCATAATTTAAGTACGCAGGACGACCCTTCCGCATTATCCGAGTTTTCTATTATCCGAGGTGGTCGTGGTTTACACTAACGTAGATAATCGAGACCCTACTCTACTCATTTGACTGAAATAAAAAAGGTAAAATCAGCTGTGGAAATCTTTCCCATTTAACAAAAAATTCTTTCTCCAAAGTTCGGGTTGCAATCTTTTAATTTTTCCTTTCAGATTCTTCAGGATCGAGAATCACCAGGAGACGTACATAGCTTTTCCAAATAACTTTGCAAACCACTTCGCGCTTTCCTCTCGCAAAGTAAGCTGTCGAGGACAAATGCCACGTTTTGAATGATATCGGAATTTCGAAATTGAATTTCCTCCCTCAACGGCGCCTCAAAAGTAAGGCAACTCGCGGCGTAACAGCTCGATCAAGAGTCGCGGAGCGGAAACTTTGTTTCCAATTAGATTACACTATCGGAATTATTCAGGAGAAATTCGCGGAATAAGTCTGAAAACAAATTTCCTCTTTGAAAGCGGAGATAATGAAATGAAGTCAAAAAGGGCCTCAACACGTGAAATGGGCCCTTGTGAAATATCAAACGACTAACGTTGACCCAAAAGCTTCGACGACCAGTTAATATGCCTGTTAAAGTGAAGGATGAATGTACACTTACATCTAATGGAATCTATAATACTGTTTGCCATTCCTTCCTATACATCCTTATGCACACAGCGCGGCCTTCACGGCATACCCTTTAGACCTTCCGAGTAGTCAATCTCTCCTATCTATTTACATGGGATCCCTGGAGGCGCTAAATAAATAAATAAAAGGGTTCGGAAAAAGGTAGGCAATTAAGTTGCTCGTTCATCCGTGGACGTTCTCCCATCTAGCGGACACGATGGCAACCAAGCCACGCCCCGCAGACTGATGGAGAAAGACAAATGAATGACGATCGGAGGATTTTTTGCGATCGCCTTTTGTCCTTTGGGATATTTTGCAGTCCAAATAGCTTTCTCGCCGACTATCTTTGGAATGCGAAGAATGCCCGAATTCGAATCTCCGGGAGAAAAAGATCCGGATTTTACCCTTCCCGATTCGCTTTGGAAATCAAGCGGATTACGTTGATCTAATGTTTTTCTGCGAATATAAAGAAGGGGTTTAGTGGCTTCCGTTGGTGTGATGGATCCCCGAGTCGTTAATTTTTTCGTTCCACGTTCGTTAGTGACAGTCGTTAGAATGTTCGGTCGACACGCATATAAAATTAGAGATTTTTGGTTGATGGAAATAGTTAGAATTTCTCTTCGATCTCTTTCCTTTATTTCTTGGTAGCTTATGAAGATCTTTATTTTGTTTCAAATCTCTTTTGTTTTCGTTTCCTTCTCTACTTTTCTCCCAGCGTTCTACCTTATATTCTATTGCTTCAGCAATCCCTTAATTCTCATCATATGAATAACCCATTTCCTCTACCGCCGCTTAATTGTTTCCATTAAAACCCTCTCATCCCATTATCTCCAGCTCCTCCGTGTTTGTTTTTTTATCAGTCCTAGTAACTTTTTCCATTCTACGCCACACCCATATCTCAAAGGCATTCAATGATTCTTTGTCCTTCTTAGGATCCACGTATTACACCTATACAGCAATCATCCTTTTCATAAATAGTGTGAATATTTTGCCAATTACCTGTCCGCAAGCAATATTAATTTATTAGCTGAATCAGCCTAAAAATTTTTATTTCACCCTTTTATTTCTGGATTTTTTGCAGTATTTTAGTGAGCTCGGCGGACCCACCGGTAAAAATAACCATGAAGGAGTGCATGATGCCTAGGCACAGCACACTCTTGAGTGAAACTTAGAAACTTAGTGAGGGACGGTAAAGTTATCCGATTCAGAAATCGTAGTAATAGTATTGTTAAAAGCGCCTTGACATCTGAGGCCATTTCACACGTAAGTCCCCACCGAGAATCGAACTCGGGACCGCTTTCGCTGAAGTCGAACACAGTGCCAACTTGGCTGTCTGGGAGCCTATGATTAAGAAATTGTCGTGCTATCAGTCACAGTGCTCATATCTCAGGGGTGATACTCCATCCTACTTATTCTCGTTATTAAAACTTCCCTGTTGGAACTGATAATGTTGATACAGTTATGATTTTAATTTCGAGGCAATCGTTCTTATTTGACTCTGATTTCTTGATGAAGAACATAGGTAATATTTTCCGTATTACCCTCATAAAAAATCTAGCAATAAGAAACTTTTATAAAGTAATAGTCTAGCTGGTGTTCCAGATGTAATATATAACGGAAAATCGTTTTTGAAACATTTTGGATATAATTTACGTTATTATTTTAGATAACGGCGGTCCTCTGAACCTTCAGTCGGTCGTAATGAGGGTCGGTCGGGGTTATCGCACGAATCTGGCTTCCCATTCGGAACTTTAATCTCAGCCCGCTTAATAAAAGGGATCCTCCGATCCAATCTAGATGAGTGGTTAAGCGTTCGCAGCATTCCGCGGATTGCTGTTCTGTCTTCTATTGATGTCCACGGCTCTTGTACCCTTATTCCTCAAACGGTTGTATCACAAGTTACAGAGGGCTCTTTAGCTGCTAGAGGGTTGTCAAAAGTACAACGGCACCCAAACGATTTCTCTGATCTCGCAATATCGAACCATATAATCGTAGGATGGGCTGCAGGGGCTGAGAACTATTGGGATTAATCAACTACAATGATGATCATTCATAGACTTCCTCCGTATTCTCAGCAGAGCCACGCTTAGGTGGTCCCTAGTTTTTTTGCGATAATCTCAGTGTATATTTGTTATGCATTATAACAAAACAGTAAATAAGCTTTTGGTTCTTTATTCTTTGTATACAAGTACTTCTTGCAGAGTCATATATATGCACGGATACATAAAAGTTAATGCTGAAGTTAATATCGAAATCTCGCAGAACTTCGTGAAGAAGTCGAATAAATTTCATTATCTGAAACAGTTCTCAGACAAATACATAAAACAAATCCTCACCTGTAATGTTGAACAGCGTTTGAAAATTCACAAGCATCTGTTATACGAATTTTTGTGAATGATATGGAGTATTCCGTAAAAATTTACTATTTTGGAAAATTTTTACAGCTCTGTTATTTTCCTCTTTGGGGAAAATTTTGTATATTTATTACAGAAATATACAGGTATAATTGAGTACCAGAACAATTGTATTTTTTATACCCTCGTCAGTAACTTCATAATAACGTCACAAAGACTCCATTTAACGTAAAAAATTGTTTACAATTTAAATGTCACCACAGTCAACTTGAGAGATTCCATTCATCTTTTACGAGAAATATATTCGACAGTAAAAATTAGAAAAATAGTTAATAGATTACTTTTACGGAAGAAGATGTAAATTCAAGTTTCTGAAACGTTTCTTCTTTGGTAGAACATGAAGAAATATGCGGAAGTTGGTGATACATTCAAGGTTAACGATCCTTTGGGGAGCGCTGAAAAGGTGTGGGAGATTGAGTTGACAAAAGAGAGAATGTTTTAACGCATCCAAAGATTTCTTTTTACGTTGAAATAATCAAATACGAGTTGATAGTAGCGACGATTCCGAACGTTTGTAGTTATAATACCTGGAGCGTTCATAAACTTTCCTTTATATACAGAGATCCGCTTTATATCTGCTCCAAATAAAATGCAGAATTTGTCCGCCGACTGCATTCCAATACATTTCTCCGAAGCATGAAGAATCGCAGCCGCCAAATCAAATTCAGAGAGCGAACGAATCCCGAAATTTCTGAAACGACGGAAGAGACAATGGCGAGCATTCACATACCGAACGTCTTCCCATTCTTTGGAATAATGTGAATCGTCTAAATCAACGGACTCCATTTCCCATAATTCCTTCCTCTCGTGAAAAGGGAACGGCGAGATTCCGAGGGAAAATCAAAACATATCGCGCATGAAAACCTCCCGCAAAATTCGAATTCTTTCGCCTGAAAAGCCGTTGGTCCCGTAGAGAATTCCGTAGCAGAATATAATTTACTCATGAATTCAAAAGGCATTTCTGAGAGATTTGATGCCAAGTTGTTCCAGGTTATCTAAGCTTTGGTATTTTACAGTGTAGTAAGGATTATATTATTATTTATAACTACAGGATTAATGGTATAATATTTGGTACTCAATTGATTCTTGAATTGAATTAGAATTATATAAAGTAAACGGGCGCATCCAGAATTTTCGCTCGGGGGCTAAACTAGGATGGTAAACAGTTACCTCTTGAACTCCTTGCAGATTACGATGTAATGTGAAGTAATTGAATGTCATCATAAGAAAGTATTGCATATAAAGATTAATTGTAAGCGTGCAAATATTTGTTAATGAGACCCTCGAGAACTTGGTTCTCAATGAAATATTAGTAGAAACTTTAGGGGGGCTTAAGCTTGTCAGCCACCCTCCTTTGGTGCGCGCCTGACAATAATACATTATCCTGTTCTTCATTAAAGTATTCAGCCTGGAAGCCGGGTAAACCTTAACCCCTCCGTCATTAGTTACCGATAGCCCTGGGAAATGAAGCTTACTAGGCAAGATTAGGAGTTGGGTAGCTACCGCTTACATTTCTCTCTGAGCTGGGATAATATGATGAGAAAACGCCCTCATACAAGCATAGCACAAAGATCCCATGAGTAACAATTTCATAGCATCATCCAATAAGGAATTTCCAATTAATTAAATGTAAAATTCATACCTGATTAATTTTCATATTACCCCAACTACGAACTTAACCGATGGAGAGATGAGTAATGTTCCATTCATAGAGATATGACTGTAATATATGTAAGTTTTTTCTATGCCCAGTGAATAAGTTATTCGAGAATGGTAGCTTCGGTTAATGACCCAAAAACAACGAAAGATTCATCGTTAATTTTTAGTTACGCCACCTCCGGCGCACCGTGATGAATCACGAACATAGCAGGAACGCATCACGTCTAACACTGTAACGCCCACGCGACCGTCCCACCCATTGTCACGTCGTTTACATGCTAGAATTCATCACGCGCACACAATTCTCGTTGGGAGCGAGTGCTGATCACAGAGGACAAAAGCGCTCCATCTGGAACTGGAAAACCATCGGCGCGATTGAATTCTGGGAAGATTTGGCGCGTAACGAATTGCATGCTTTCGCTCGATAATTTTTTTTCCGTGACCATTCTTCACCTTCATGGATAGAAAATTTTATACGAAGGCCACGCCCCTCCATTCTGCTGAGGCCCCGCACACTTCCGGTGGGTGTCTACGAGAGTAGAGATAAATTAGATTCATTGAAAAAGAGGGACTTTTAATTTGGTAGCCCATTGGAGGAACTTTTCCGATGAGCTGATTCTTAAGGGCTTGTTTCCCGATCAACGATAACGCTGACGATGAGTGACCGACTGCTGTCGCCAAAGTTGATGAGTATTTATGTTCATTCTTCCCTGAAAAGTCAATGATGGGATATTTTCAAAAAGAGACGAGAGAAAAAAATGAAAAACTTCTGCGTGCGTTTTTCGAAAATAATTTTTATTATTTTATTTCGATATTTGTTGTAAAAATGACGGTCATTTAATCGAGGTTCGTTATATCTTCCGAATTAAGGAATCAGTGAATTCCGGCGTGTGTTCGTACTTTTAAGAATTAATTCTGCTTGTAAGGTCAACAGTTCGGAAACTGATTTAATCCTCAACCCTTTCACCATCTGCTTGTGTACCCCCTGAAAGGGAATGAGGCTTACTAGTTAAGAGGAAGAGTGAGATAGATTGTCCCTGATTTACGCTGAGACGTGGGAAACATTCATGCAAAGGAAAAATGACCACAGTAAGGAGTAAGCATGAATAATGCCAATAATCAGGATCGCTCACACCTCTGTTGCTTTCATTTTATCACAGCTATATCGTGAATTGAGTACAAGAAAAAATATTTTACTCTATCCTGTGTGAAAAGACAAGTGAAAAATATTCCACTCGTTACGATATTGCAACAGAAAGAGATGTAGCGTTTATATATTTCGGCCATGGGAAAGAGATAGACAAAGTAACAGACGAAGGATATATATAGTCCTATTTCCCGTACCAAAATGACAACCGACTAATTCTCCGTTCGTCAAGATATGGCGTTTACACCCCTTGCCACGCGCCGAAAGGCGGCTTGCAAGGTATTTACGTAAATATTGATGGTATTGGGAAGAAAGGTTGATTGGAAGAGAGGAACCAAAAGGCGGAAATTCGTTCAAATAAAGTCGTCATTCACTATCAGTAAACAAACAGTCATTAATCACCCATCACCATAGAAAGCAAGACACTCAGATTCGTTGTTTTAAAGAATCATTTTATCCCTTTAAAGAAAACAAGGCGAAGTTGAAAGGTTTTCCATTGAATGAAAATTTTTAACAAGCTCGACCTTAGACCGGAACGAACGGAAAATCGTCGCGCTATTCTTCTTCGCTCGTGAGAGTGACACCTACGCGAAACCTGCCATTGATTAACATAACATCCTCGTCCGTATAAATATACGCACTTGATTTCTCAATCGCACGGGTACGCCCACGAACGGTTTTTCGTGTGAAATATCCGTCGCGAATTCCAAACCGTAGCCTTGGACAAATTTCGTCAGTTCGGCGTTCATTGTCCAGGATTTAAGTAGGTTGAGCTAGGATGCTGCGCGTTACCCTTCACATTTTTATAATTTAAATTCCAAGTTTAACGAATACCCTACAGCTTCAAAATAGACATCGTTCAGTTTAATTTTCAAGAACGTGACAGTGGTTTCCAGCCTTTTAAGTATGGCGAACCATATTTGATTTTCTCACAAAAATCAATCCCTGACAAGGCATGAAGCAAAGTTTGATTTTTTTATCTGAATTATTTCTTTGTTAGTGAAAACTGTTCATAGCAGCTATGAACAAATTAGTAGTAGCGTTGTTCGTAGTAAGGTGCTTCGACAGCTGAGGTTATTTCACACGTGGGCTTCCACCGGGAATCGTACCCGGGACCGCTTTCACTAAAGTCGAAAGCGTTGCCCACTCCGGGAGCCATGCGGGAGTCCATGAGCAAAGTATTTACACGAATGATATTGTACAACTTTAGCTCAGTGATATTAATGACGTAAAAAAATTACTACTCATAAAACAAATGGAAATCTTCCTACTAGAGTCTTATCTTATGCATTTTAGTAAAATTCGAATACGTTGTCCGGTGCCCCCGAAATATTTTCTAATAGAACCCATCCCACCGTAACTACATGCCAGGAATTCTCAGCTTAACACAGTCTTATTCTAAAAATATTAGGAAGGGATGTGATGAGTTTCAACTTCAATCTGGAATGCATCCTCTATGAGATCATCTAAAATAATTATCCTCCACCTACTTCTTCTCCGAAAGAATCGGCGAGTCATAGAAAGGCGGAACCCACGCATCCAGCTGTTCTCGTGCCGGCCATTGT
This sequence comes from Ladona fulva, assembly GCA_000376725.2. Classification (NCBI taxonomy): domain Eukaryota; kingdom Metazoa; phylum Arthropoda; class Insecta; order Odonata; family Libellulidae; genus Ladona; species Ladona fulva. The sequence goes on from KZ308592.1 coordinate 610,560, forward strand.
TCTTCCTCCTACCGCCGATCTCCTGACGACCACTTTCCCTACCAACAAAGTAAAATATAACGCGCCTCTTACACTCCTCGAGGTCGTCGCTTTGCGTCATTCTTTTTTTTCCTCGACGCATCACCGTCCATACATCCCGCGGAATCGAGTCTCAAGCAAAACCCAGACGCATAAATCCACCGCCATTCGCGAGACATTGTTCCTTGTAGAATCTCCCACAGATCCGTATCTTTCCCCGAATGCATCCTCTGACAAGGACTTTTCCGTCGTTAATTAGGTGGTTTCGAAGGAAGATTCCGCGTCGCCGTAAACACGCTAACTAGACAGTGTTTGCATACAATTTAACGTAACAGTTCTCACATGTTTCTGCTAATATGGGTGATTTAGCACCTTTCATTCGTTTTTTTAAATATAGAAACAGATTTTAGGATATTGCAAAGTGTATTTTTGTTTCAATTTTTCGAAGTCGTTTTCATAGCTGTGATGTGAATATTGTGCCTGTGAGGTGTGATCGAAGCTGAATATTGGCATTAATTTTGTTATTTTTTTTATCGAATGATATACGATATATATATTTTTGGCTTATTTTAGCTGCAATTACTCGGAATCCTTTACCTCATAGCATTCTGGCTCAATGAGTACTGCAAGGGCTACCTAAATCACTCCTCATCTTCCCTAGTCACCTCATACCTCTCCAAATCTTTTGGTCGCTAGCTGTTGAGGGCATGAGGTTCCAGTATGCCTTCGGGCTGATGACAGATTCCCGACTTAGTTTCTTGTTAATTTTGCCACAGTTCAAATATGCTTTATTTAGGATCTAACTTTCAAGAATGATAATATCTGTACATACCTCTACCCATTTACCTATTGCACTGCCTATATTTTAGTGGTATAAAATAAATCATACTGTACCCTTTATCTCAAGGATAACACACTTGAAATAAAGGGTATAGTATATACTCAGGAATACTCTGTGAAATTAAATTTACTGCGGAGTGATTTAAATTCTACCGTGACCGGAAGAGCGAGTTTTGAGCGGTACAGGAAAGTCGGGCGGTTAAAATCGCTGTCCAATAACTAACATAGGCCTTGAATAAGTTGAATAAAAATGCACAATAAAAAAGTTTTATAATACCACATAAGTGAGGTATTTTAAGTAGTTATTCGTTTCGGATCTTGGGCCAGCTGTGTGATTTTAATCATAACCTTGCTCTAATTTGAGAGCTAACTTCCTATTCCATTCTTACTCCAATTTACGCTATTAGTTTCGCTGGATTCAAAATTGTTCCTTAGTGTGTGACACGCAAGAAATTATTTCCGCTCGTCAATAAGTGGTTCATGGGGCATGGTTTCGTAGGCAAGATAGGTAGATCAGGTTTATGTTAACTAGGATGAACTTGTGAAAGCGTAGACGTATAGATTCTTCAATATAATAATACTCTGCATAGCCAATGCGATTATCGGATTGGAGAGGGAAAGACAAAGTCCAAGGAGGCTCCCGTTATGTTGTGGAAATATACTTTCATTCTGAAGGAAAAGGCAAAAACGGTAACTTTTTCTCAAAATTCATTTAAAAGACTACCCACTTCCGCGATGCATATACGCACGTATATAAAGTATGAGTGCGTATGTACAAACTTGAATTAAAAAACATATCCATACAGGTGATTCTCGTCTTAAGACCGGGTTGGGTTATCAGTGATATGTCCTAAGTCGATTTGAATGAAAACCAATTAGGAGTTAGTCAAATTTTGTTATACTGGGTTGTAAAAGAAACTGAAACTATATTGCATAACAATATTTATTATTAAAAGAAATTTTTAAATTGGTGTGAATTTTGGTTCCTGAGTATTAGGCAAACAAAAGCATACATAATAATAATAATTAAATGTCTTTGTTTAAAGGCGAGATTGAGACTTATTAGTGTCTTTTTACATGTAACCCTTAGTCATTACAGATAGAATGAATGAGGCATTGGAAGTTGAACTAAAGAAAAGGTACAAAAGAAGGAACTATTATGTGGGGTTAAAAAAACCTAAGTCTGAACTTAGGAAAAAATTTAAACCCTGCAGGAAAACACCCACGTGAAGCGAGATGTGAAAAACCTACGAAACCTACTGACAGTAGCAACTAAAATTTAGAAGAAGATGGGAACATAAGTAAAAGAAACATATCAGCAGCACAGATGGGAAAAATAGACAAAAAATGCATAATTCTTACAAATAATTCAGATAAAAACAGATGTTGAATACATATACATACGTTGGATTGAAAATAGCTGATGATGATGTTGAGATAATATTTACACACATTCATGCATACATACACATGGAAGACGAAATTTAATTGCTCGTTAAAGCGAATGGGCATAAGTCACATATGTCTAGAACTACCTGTACATAAAAATATATTCACATCTATTGCTTTATAGTATTTTTCCCGAATACTGTTAACCTTCCCTTTCTCTTCCCTTTAGTATTTACCTAAAATGTTTTGCTCGCAAAATTATAAATACTAACGGAAAGAGAAGGGCTTGTAACAGCATTACGTGGAAAAACCATGCTTCGTGAATTGGAAAGCTAAATAAAACCAGTTCTGATTAAGCCGGAGCATGAACTAATCTAAAAAACTCCGTGGTTCTTCAAAAAATATTTATTTTGCATTCATCTGCGATTATGCTAGCAGTAGTCTGGGAAAATAAATCCACCTTGTTGTATCATTTTGGCGATAGTTTTTGACATCGATTTTCCTCAAAATTTGATATTTTCTGGAATAATTTTGCCAGAACATTATGTTTCAATGCGTATGGTACAGCCGCTCGCCAAATTTTCATTAGAGATTGAACGGTGCCTTGACGGTGAGCGTGGTATTAGAAAATCGCTTGCAATCGCCTCCCACTGTATCCGCCCATCGCTACGGAATAAATAGAGGAAATCTGCGATGGCATAGTTCTACGCAAGAGTGCTTCCCAGTCATGCGTGCGGCACGTTCCTCGCAATTTTTTCTTCTCGAGTAGTGACCGTTTCTTTTATAGCTTTTTGTCCATTGACGTAATACGCGGAAGAGTTTCTTTGTTTTCACGAAAGAATTAGGCGTCTCTTGCGCTCAAAATCAAAATGTCAGGAAAGGACGATATCAGAAACGTGTCATAACCCAAAAAGACGTGCTTCGCGATGCTTCGCCGAACCCCATTTTCACTTTCTGTAGACTTCCTTCTTTCCATCCAACACAGGAAAGTATTGAACGTTACGAAATGTGTTTTGCGATGAAGCATAGATTTTCCAAAAGCACGGAGAGTGATTTCTCTAGAGCAGGGGTCCGCAAACTTCTTTGGATATAATGATGATAATAATAATAATAACTTCTTTAATTGAAACGGGAAGATGGTCACATTTAATTGTTATTATTATCAAACGCATAAACTATTCCCCATGCAGAAGAAAGTCCGATTAGATGCAAACAGTGTAAATGTAATACTTATTTCTATGAAAAATCCACGTGGCTAAATCTATCTTCGACCGTGTGATTAATTAGAATGCCAGTAGAAAAGGATCACCAGTCACTTGTAAGTCAAAGTACTTGTGCTTGTTTTGAGTTGTTATTTTTATTTGGTTAGAGCATTAAGTTTTTTAATGATTGAGAATCAAATATGATAGTGATATATAGTTACAATAATACATTTAAATAGGTAGTTTAAAGCTTACAATGAAACAATGATTTTGCCTCAAGATTTACCCCCAATTCAATCGGTTTTACATTTACATTTGAAGACTCTAATTGTCAGCTATATCAATTGGATACATCCGCCAATCTGGAACGTGCAAATCCTATGGATTTTGAAAACCAATTTTCATACCATATCAGCTTTCGATAGATCTTCGATAACCGTGATGGTGTTTGTCTCTGGGAAATAACTGGAATGGAAATGATATTTGCTTAACAGAAGTAATGAGTTCATTAGCTAATATGTTTTAGGATAGGCGACCGAGAAATCTGTTCCTCTGAGTAGCCAGTATTGGACCTTAGCCTTAATTTCCATCGACTCCCCATCCGACCCTTAGATTATCAAAGATCTGCTTATTGTAATCTGCTAATGGTAGTTCATGTATGCCGTTCCATTAATTCCTGGAGGAGATTAGGAGAGATTAGCTGGAAGAACACCTACGTTAGAACCACAGAAACGGTTGACGTAAACCAAATCTTATGTATCAACTGAAAGCTCTCACGCTATGTTCGGTGGAATCGATAATTTATGTGTGGATAGAATAAAATTTATTGTTTCTGGTGAAATTTTGCATTTATGAACTGAACTAGAGTTTTCAAACAATTCTGGTGAAATTCTATTAGCATGAACTAATCTTGCGTAGTTAAACAAGTAATTTCCGAAGTCCACCACCGAAGTTTCGACGTCAATCTCCCCCATCTCTATTTCGTTAGCACTAACCCAATAATATACCGCCAACTATCCGAGATACAGCTTCCATATTAGCGACACGATTTCGGATCCGCATGAATAGAATAGAACTCCTTATTGATACGAAATACATTTGCAGTACTAACAGAGTAAAGGAAAAATCTGTTTGCTAGTTGGCATCTCGTCCGTTTAAAGCTTATAACTGCACACCCTCTTTCGAATTTACAGTTTTTACATTTAATAATATATGTATAATATGAAAATATACATAGAGTAATACAGAAGAAACACAGAAGTGAAGATATTACATGTACATTAGTAAGTATAGCCTCAGATTTAGTGTCGGTCCCACTTAGAGCTGCTCGTTTCGTTACGGGAGATTTCAGGCTCTACATTAGCGTTACGGCTATGATAAAATCCCTCGCGCGGAATTCGCTCCACGTGAGAAGATCAAATTACCGATGGAAGCTTATTAAAGAATTAATCGGTTCGGAACTTTTAGACGAAGTAAAAGACATTTTAATTCCAGTAAACAACAACTGCGATCTCTAAATGGTATCGTAAAAGCGTTACAAGCAATCATTCGCTATAACAGACAGTTACTTCTGGTTGGTCTATCCGTAGAGCACCAGAGACGCTAACAGGATAGACTAGGCTGTTAATTCGCCCCATACGCCACTGGCGGCTCTCGGGATGCAGATTTATATCTTCTTCTTTAGCTGTTTGCTTTCACATGTCCATAGGTGTCATTTTTCAAGGCACTTCTATTCTCTGACTTTCTCTTCATTTCTGGAAATCCTTTCTCTTCCTTTAGGCTGTCGATTATCTTCACTCTTCTCCTTCCTCTTTTTACTCTGTTGTTCCTTCAAACGCATCTCTCAGCGAGCACTTTCTTCTTTAACGAAAGTCTATTTTTAGTTCTTTCATTTAAATTTCAAAGTATAGAGGTGTAAGAGTGATGACAATTAAGATTAAATGAGTACCGAAGAATCTACTTGTCTTACATTAATCCAAGTCTATTTTTTACTGAAGTGAGATTCAGGAAAAGTAGCAAAAACTGCCGTTTGCGTCATAACTCAGTATATTCCGATATCACATTTCATTCTCAGATTAAAATCAGTGAAGATTGCCGCCAAATGGCCGTCGAAACACTCCCATATCGGATCGTAAACAAATACCAACAGCTGTAGAGAGGATATAGTAATTCATTTTGGTCGGACGGAGAATCAAAACCCGACGTGAAAATCATTTCTACGCTGAACATGATAACGCAATTTTTTCACCGGTTTAATCCGATTTCATATTGCAAATGAAAGCTCATTTCCTTTGAAAGAAATTGGCTTTCATTTGCATTGCGAATCGCGTCACATTTTTTTCTTTTTTAATATTCTTTCCTGCGCCGAAAAAGGGAATCGTGCATTTCGTCGACCTCGTCAAGTTCCAAAAAGATGAGATTCGAGTGCATAATTTTGGCGCTCCCGAAAATCCGGATGGAAACATGTTTGAACTGCGAACTGAATTCTCTCGTCAAATCTCGCTTATTTCATCGTCAAATAAATCGCAGTTGCCCCGGGAACAAACACCTCCATGGTAGCGAAACTTTATCAAGCTGCTGAAATAATCTGCGCGCACGATACGGAGGTGAAGAAATGGGTGGGAATGGGAAATAGCCTCGGAGAACGAAATGCAGTCGCGTGCACCTGTTACTGAAACGATTTCACTAACTTTCTTTTCCTTACAACAAAAGATACTGCTGATCACACGGAGACAGTCTATCTTCTAAATTACTGTCTGAAGGCCGGTTTGAGCCTGAAACCATATCTGTTATTAATTTACAAAAGCTCTGGAGAGGGCTTACAAGGTAGGATGAGGAGTGAAGTAGTTTGTTTTTAATTTACTCTTTGAGTCAGAATGCTATTAGTAGCGAAAATCCTTTTAAACTCAGTTAAATGACACTACGAATAACGCTTTTTATAGCTTGCTAGCATTCAATAAGGAGGTATCTAAATGAATGCCATATTATAGCATCGCTCATACCTTAGAAGCTTTCATACCAATACAGCCATGAACAACTCTGCCAAAGTTAGCGAATTATACATTTTCCTCTATCTCCTTCAAATGACTAAAGAAATGTATTTCATCTATCAGTTTTATAGTGACAGTATAAACGTAGAGAGTAATGAAATTTGATTCCATGTGTTTTTTAGTGATCAACTCCGATATTAGCATATTAAGAGCAGCTCATGTGCTGTCCGAACGTTTCGCACAAAACGCGTCACTCATGAGACGTTTCGCCCGATAACTGTTCTCTCAGGGGAATCTTTATCCCGAGAAATTTCGTGCAAGATTTTTCTCGTAAAGATTCTTCTTCCGTGTGTCAGTTCAATCCAGATAAGAAACGATTAATCCAATGAGCGATTTTTCAAATGGTAATTCAAAAACAGCTTTCGGTTTATGCAAGAATAAGGGAAAGTTGGTGATCTTGTACTTATCTGCGTGCGAGTTTAAACCCAAGGATAAAGATACATATGCCCGGAAAGTGGAAGACATTGGTTCGAGTCCCATTCATGTCGATGTTTTCCACTTTTGTTTACTCTTGGCTTTGATTTATGGATTTATATGCGTCATGATGCTTTTCATGGTGCCGAACGTAAGATGGAGCTCTTCGATGAGAAACTGATCTCGATCACTGGCCCTAGCCTACGTTCCATAAGTGTTCTACCTATAGATAGGCTCATGTGCCTTAATATTCCCTATTCATTGTCACTTCTTTCGTTTCTTGGTAACTTACCCCACCCATTATGTCATTAACATCTTTTGTCTTTGTCTTCTTTCCCTTTTTCCCTGAATTCTACCCTCAATTACGTTCTTAAGCCAACTATACACACCTTCAAAATTGACATATAATCAGTCGTTGCCGGCTGTACTTCGTGGAACGAGATAATGTAACAATGAAAGAAAACTTTGTAATTTCCATAGGAATATAATTCAACGACAGGTTTCAGATCAGACCTGATGATGACTCTGTGCTGTGACCGGTCGTTAAACAATATTTCTATGGATATTACAGTTTTCTTTCATTATTTCAGAACTGACCACTTTCCTTCATCCTCGAATTAGTTATTCGAATCGAGTTATTCTTCTCTCCCGAAGATGGCAACATAGTTGTCGAAATACGTATCGAGAACAATACTTGTTTACAAGCACGACCACGGAGTAACCCAACCCCCGCTGGTGGGAACTCTCCAACGGTTAGTTTTGCACGCAAACAACGGCTACTTGGAGCTTTTATCTTACTCAGATGTTCATCCTCGAAGTATTATAGCCCTTACTTTCTTCTTCACCTACATTTCACGCAAACTTTTGACGCCTTTTTATGTCATCATTCGCATTCCACGACGGATTTTGATGTATTTCCTTGCTGTATAAGGCGGATATGTACGTCACCGAGGAAAAGTTGTCATATTCCAATATTTACGAGAAATTCTTCCCCATCTTTTTCGTATCGGACACGCCTACTTGGCAACGGACGGGGAGAACTGTTTTCGCCCATCAGCACAAGGTTTATGCGGTTTGTCGCCCCTCTCTCCCTTGTACCGCGCTCTCCATTTTCCCGTTCTTTCCACGCTTTTTCGGTATGTTAATGCCTCGTCCGCCAGAGGGCTGCTTTACGCGTTTATTCCGAGTAATTTATTTGCCGGCGCCGCAGCGAATGCCACGCCCATGGACACTCCCGTAATTGCAAGAAAGCCGTGCGCAGCTCTTGTTTTCCCCGTCACTTGTTTTTTTTCTACGAAAGCGCATAAATGGAGAGATATGCGCTCCTTTTATTTTTGCCTCGAGATTCCGATCGAGCTCTGCTCGGGGTGTTTTCATGGACGGAGGCGAAATAAACTTGCGCGGAATTTTTCGTAAATGAATTCGAGGAAAAGCGATTTACACGGGGCAATTACGAGAAGGCGTTGTGCAGAAATGATTAATCTGTCGCAGTGAAAAAACCTATAAAAGCCACGGTCGATGCGTGCCAAATGTTAATTTTGCGTGGGGGATGTGATATTTTATGGAAGACGTTCCCAGAAATGTTGTTTATGCATACATTTTACGTACGAACGTCTTCATTGGGCGCAATCGGAACCAGAAAACCCCATCTACCATGAAACCCATTGTGAATAATTCATACAATACGTTATCATCAATAATATTTTAACGCGTTGAGTAACTAGACGCTGAAGTTAAAAAGCAAAAATACGAAAAGAAAGAAGTCAGAACAAATATTACCGCTGCAGGAAATCTCTAGCAAAGAGGAGGGGGTGAAAAATCTGCGCCGGGTATAGTCAAGGATAAAGGAGAAGGAGATGAAATCTCAAGGAGAAACGGGCATGAAAAAAGTCTGACGGGACCGGGACTCGAAACCGGGTCCCCCCATTTCCGGTTGGTTGCTCTAATCTTAATTACTTTTACCTAGGTGCCTTAACGTGCAAAGTCACCACTAAAACTTTTCCTGGAGTACGAGATAGCTAGCAACAATAGAAAGTTCTTACGTGTGTGCATTGTATGAGATTTATATTCAGAACAGATACTTTACAGACGTATACTTATGAAGGTATCAGAAATATTTCAGATATCAAACAGTAAATGGACGTCTGAATCGCACGTGTGGTCTCAATTTCTCCTTAGACCTTTCTCTTCCAATTTCCGTGTTATAGGACCTCATCTTCCAGATAAAATAATTGCAAACAAATTAAAAATGTGTGCAGCTTTATAACAGACCCCCAGTCGCCGAAGCGGTCGGGAATATTACAGTTACAGCATCCACCGTATTCACCGGATTTGTCCCCCAGTGACTTCTCTTTATTTCCAAAGTTGAAAAAATGGCGGACAACGGACCACGTCGAACATGGAGGTCTTCGCCTATTTGAGATCCTTCCGAAATCCTACTTTTTGGACGGCTTAAAAAAGTTGGAGAAACTGGAAGTGTATAGAGTTAAAAGGAGATTACCTTGCAAAATAAAAAATATCTACTCAAAATTAGTCGTTTTTCTATCTTTTTCTAAAGGCTTATTGAACGACCCTCGTACTTAACAAAAAATGTAAACTTTATCTTATTCCTTTATTTTACCATCAAGTACATCGAAAAGATCCTTACGAATTTGGTGAATTTCACAGTGCTTATTAGTTATCTTCCTCCATTTACTCTCGGAGTATTGTTTATCAGATTAGTATAATCTGACAATTCCAATATTCAATTCATCCATTTAGAAATGTCTTCTCTCAATAAAAGCAACTTTTTCTTATCTACTATAGAATTTTATATATCAAAATTACCTTTAGGCAATGGGGTAAATTAAAGGCAAATAAAATATTTTCAAACAAACTTAGGGGCGAAACAATCGCGTAAATTTGACAACTGAATAGAGATGGCGTAGCAATGATACCGGTCAATCAGGGTTAGTAGTTGGCCACTGTTCTCGCGGCAACTCTAGTGAGATTATCGGCAGCTCACGTGATCGGAGAGAGGTCGGGAAAGGGGTCGAAAAGGGAACAATAGCGCAGCGTTTATATTTCGCGTGACGCTGACTTGTACCGAATCGAAAAATTTCCTTTCCAAAATGTATTACGAAAGACTTGACATCGATTCCTATAGGGATTGATGGCATGATTAGTTGCGGAATTTATTTCGACATTAATTACGGTGCAGTCTTACTAGTTTTAGGGACATTTATTTAAAATGCAACTTTTCCATGAACGTGATATCGATTTGGCGCTTAATCTCTTCTTTCTGGAGCAGTTACCTCTCTCAGTCCTATTATGAAAAAAGGAAAGCTTTTATACGAGCACTTTTTTTGTCACAATTGGTTGATAAATGGAATAATTATCATTCGTCTTTCTAAGTAGAAAATGGAAAAATGTGGGCATTTCGTTTGCGTTTGCCCTTTTCCCGCTGTGGAAAGTATGGAATATAATAAAATCTGAGTGATGCTGAGCAGTGGCATTCATTCTGGTCACCCCTCATTGACCACCATGGTGTCATTTATAGGGTCGTTGTATTGCACTTACTTGGGCTTGTACGCGCTTGTACCACTGTGGACTGCAGGACTTAAGTTTCAAAGTTTCACAAATCTTTGAATCAGTTGCTAGAAAGCTTTGGCTTCGTAGAAGCAAGTAGGAATCACTTCCATCGTACACTGAAGCCTCAAAATTTCAACAAAATCTCAATTCTTACATTCCCTCAATTGTATGACAGGGTTCATGGCAAAAAAATCATTCTTATGGCAATTCCATGCATAGCACACTTAACTAGAATATTTTTGTCTTCGCAAAAGCTGTATTGATCCTCTTCTGAAAACCACTCTTCGTTTTCGCTCAGTTTATACCAAATGGAAATGAAGACGTAGATTTCGGATTGTTCCTGGAGCTCGGTTGTGGTTGTTCTGGGATCGGAAGCGGAAAATTTTAACGAAAATGCTGTGTTTGACGTCCTGTATCGGGGTTTCTAATCCTCTGCGGGCGAACTTCACGTCATTTCGTTCAGTAAGACAGACAACCGCACTGCCGCCCACTTTGTGAGCCGTGTATATATCCCTTTTCCTGCGGTGCCTTCAAACGCGTATCAATTTATCCGACCCTGCCCTATGTTTCCTGTTCGAACGCGTTAATATTTCAGTAGCAATCTCACTGTGGGATTATTCGCGCATCCTGAAGGAAATATCCATATTACCGACGAAATTATTGACGTATCGAGGAATGCGTAACTTTTTATTTCAAGCCTAGTTCTCAGTTTGACAGGCTGATTTATCCCTAACGAAAATTATTGAAATGTACATGTTTTCCTTTGAGTTATACATTCTTGTATATAAACCCTACACAGTTACCCTATGAATAACACTTTTTGTAGCATTCTTTAAGGAGTCATCCATGTGAGTGCCAATATTTTACACGCATTGACTTTGTATATAAAGTCTCCCGTACTCGTACATTAACTATGCGTTCATTGTATTTTCTGAACTGTACCCACTGCCACCAGTTTGTGCATCTACTTGTAGTAAGGAATTCTAAAAATGATAACTAATGATAATTATTGCAATGATGACGACGATAATAATTATTATTGTCATTGTTCTTGTTATTGCTATTATAATTTTCCCCTCCTCAGTCACTGGACTGGAAAAATTCACATATTCACATTCACTTTTTTGTATCAAATATATAAAAACCAAACGTCTGTCCGTCCGTCCGTGTGTCCGTCCCCCTATTTATCTCATAAAAGACTTGACTTAGACATCTGAAACAAACTGCATTGTGTTTCTACAATGGTGAAACCCCCAGGAAAACTATTCTCATCTCTGTAAAGGCCCGGGTTCGAACTTAGGAGCCCATAGTACGTTTCCATAAGAGATTAACGTAGATTACGTTTTCATGACTTGCAGAGGTTGTTCCTTTTACAAAATTAAATTAGAAACAATGGTCCTACGAAATTGAGATAAGTGTCACAAGAAAGGAAAATAATCATAGAATCTTACTGTAGTCGTGAATCATTAAAATAAATTCGAAAGTGTAGGAACTTTCATACACGGAAAATTCATAACATTTTTTTTCATGAGTTATCCCATATACACGGGGATAATCAATTAGTATACTTTTCCATAAGAAATGTACGTAAAGTAAGTTTTCTTTACCGGCAGAGGTTGTTTCTTTTACAGAATTAAATTAGAAATAATGACCTTACGAAATCAAGAGAAGTGTCAAAAGAAAGGAAAATGATCATAGATTCTTACTTTAATCGTAAAATATTGATATAGATGCGAAATTTCAAGAATATTTATAAAATACACGGAGAATTCGTAAGACTTTTCAGAAATAAACAACCCATCCCTTTGACGACCAAGGCAATTGTTGATCGTTGATTTCATGAGTCATCCCATATAAGTACACGGGGATATCCAGTTCTTATATTTGTCTATAAGAAATGTTCGTAATGTAGGCATTCATGTGTTGAAAGCTGTAGAATAAATATTATAAATAATGGTAAGAAATATATTGAGTTATTTTGATCTTACGACGGACTGTTTCTGGCTTCAAAGGAGCAGATATATACGGTAATAGACGTATTTTTAAAATAAATTAAGTTCCGTCGTGCTTGACGGGGGCGTTTACTAGTGTTGTTATAATTTCTGTATTAAGTCTTAGGCAAACAGGGAATTTTCTAATTATGCTGCAAGTACTTAGTAAAATAGATTGTTGTACTTGGGTTAAATTTTATGCTGCCTTTTGTAACATTTTATAATTTTATTACTATGAACAATCAACAATCAGGGAGGTAACAATATACGAACACAACTACCGAAATCCATTAGGAGGAGGAGGAGGGTTATTCTTGCGGCGTTGCAACCGGCAGAGATACAATCAGCTCATCAGTAAGGAGTGATGTAAAAAAGTCGGAGTACCAAAGTGCGTAGGAGACTGCGACGTCTTTCGAAGTCCTAAGTGGCATTTCCTCGGCAGAGATATGTTCAGCACCAAGGAACAGGTGTAGAGCGTGCTCAGGTGATCTTGGAAGAACACTTCTTCTCTGCCTTTTTAATAATTGAACGCATAAGGCGTCCGAAAGGGTCCAAGTGCTTCCATTCGAAGAGAAGAACATCAAAGGGGCGTTTTGTTTCCATCGTTTCTTCATCAGTTCGAATGACACCGAGCTCAGAAACAAGCATTTCTAGGATTCGACCGAAAGGAATAGAATAATTCCTACTTTTTTTGACTACATTCTTGCCTTTGGAGAAATGGAGAAATTTATGACTTAGTTTTTGAAATACGCTCATTGACATTTATGACAATCTACTTACATTTACATAAATACCCCGCAAACCGCCGTATGGCGCATGGCAGGGGGTGTTATTACACCAAAGTCCCTAATTATTCATCCTATTTACGCTTCTAATGCTATCTGGATTATCTAAATTATCAAATATTCTAAAAGAAATAAAAAAAAGGAAGGCAAATTGGATAGGTGACATTTTAAGGAAGAACAGAATACAGAAAGTGATAATAGAAGGGAAAAGAGGAAGTATGGAATGCTGGCAAACATCAAAGAAGGAAGGACATATGTCGAGATGAAGAGAAGTGCACAAAATAGAATGTTGTGGAGACAACAGTTTCGTTGAAACCTGCCCAAGGACAGAATGACCGAAGAGAGAGAGAGAGACTTTCTGGAAAAAGAGACCAATATTAACTATCCGTTCGTGCAAAAATCTCACAAAATTTGTAACGTTTCACCGATGAGATCAAGCATTAGTCGACGCTCTTTATATTACATACTAGTAGTATGTACCTATACATACATACCTATGAATGACAATACCGTTCGATCATATAAAACTATGCCATCGGCAAAGCATGATTTCGATTAATATATGTATTAGGGGAGTACATTTGATCTACGATTAAACCATTTAGATATCCCAAAGGAATAACAAGTGTGAAAAATAGCGACACGACTGGGACTCGAACCCAGGTCTCCCACTTTCCGGGCAGGTATTCTAACCACTGAACTACCGTGCCGCGTCTCTCTCACACTGTTAAGGGAATGCTTTGTGAGCAAGACTGGCAGTCTCCACATAGTGGCACAACCTGCCGTCCGAGGTCCTCACAGAGGCAGCCGGCTCACAAAGCGGTGTTATGAGGTTATTTCCCCCCAGGAAATCACAAGGATTAAAGGAAAGGAAGGTGTCTTTGTAGATTGAAAACCTACGGAAAATCCCAAAGGAATAACAAGTGTGAAAAATAGCGACACGACTGGGACTCGAACCCAGGTCTCCCACTTTCCGGGCAGGTATTCTAACCACTGAACTCCCGTGCCGCGTCTCTCTCACACTGTTAAGGGAATACCTGCCCGGAAAGTGGGAGACCTGGGTTCGAGTCCCAGTCGTGTCGCTATTTTTCACACTTGTTATTCCTTTGGGAATTTTGTAGGTTTTCAACCTAATAAGATACCTTCCTTTCCTTTAATCATTTAGATATCGTTCACATATTTTGTCACTCAGAATACCCAATGTCACTAAATTATGGTATGCATGTCTATAATCGTGTAAATATCAAGAATAAGCTTCCCGAAATTCAAACTTGGCACATGATAAACCCAATCCTTCGCACTGTTGAGATAATACCTTCCATGTACATAGCCGTCATCCTGGACGAAAAAAAGCGTTCCTGGAAATGATATACGTTAAAAAAATATTTTCCTCTTGCCGGTTTTTTTTGCCGAAAATTTAATACATAGAATCTTCGTTATCTTCGGTTATAGATTTGGTATATGCGGCAAGTGTATGAGATTTAACGGATAAAGCGTATACTCGCGAACTCGAAAAAGTACAGCGCAAGGCGATACGATTAGTTAAAAAGTGCTACGATAAAAAAGCAAATATTATGAAAATGTTTTCAGACGCAGTTTGGGAATCTTTGAAAGGAAGGAGATTGCGATTGCTTGATTAATTCAGAGAAAGTACATTTGTGGAAGACGTAATCGGTATTATGCGACCCCCTTCTGCTACTTAGGCCGATGAGAGTCAAATGAGAGAAATAGATGCGAGGACAAGTCGTTATAAGAGCGCATTCTTTCCGTGAACGACACGGAACAACAATAAGCTAAAGAGGTTAGAACGCTTAGGCTCAGTATTATAATCGATAGTTAACCTGGAGGTTAAAGTTAACCTTCAGGTTAACTCGAAAATCCGTATTACAATCAATGGTTAAGCCTTAACTGGTAGTTAAAGTACTAGTTATCTTAACTAACCGACTGAGTTATGGTCAAATCCTTATCTGATAGTTAACTACAAACAAGATGGCGGATAAGTACGATAAAAATCCCTCATCTCAGCTAGTTCAATTCTAAAAAGTACCCAAGGAAGAATGGACATGAAAAAAGTCGGACGGGAGCGGGAATCGAACCCGGGTCTCCCAATCGCCGGTCGGGTGCTCTGTCCGTTGAGCTATCCCGGCAGAACATTTCTCCAAGCCATTCGGGATACTTTGTGGGCAAGGACGTTGCGAGTTTGTTCCGCATGGCGGCATCGTTCGTGGTCTGGCTTCATTGAAGTATCGGCCACACAAAGTGATGGAAGGGAAACCCCCTTCTGGTTGTAAATAAACGAAAATGGGTAAGGGCGACTTTGCGCAAGATGGTGCGTTTTACTGGCAGAATTTTATGAAAAGAATACTTTTAATATTCTCATTAAGGTGGTATGTATTCTTGATAAAGATAATTCTAATGAATTGGGCTTTTTATCTTCTAAATATCCTTAGATATGTGTTGCGTGTTAGTAATTATTTACCTAAATATCAAATACTACTTCGGAGATGAAAAGTTGAACATTGGCAGTGAAATAAACGTATTTTTGTGTATAAATGTAGAATACTAACATGTATTTATCATAGTAGTTTAAGTACGATACTTCTGATTAACTATAAGCGGTTCTTAGGGATTCTATCATCGTAGACGATGTTTTCAAATTGAATGAGTATATTTCCGCATAAATGTAAACAGAATACCGCGTATCATATTAAATTTAATTAGTTAATGTTTTAAATATTAGTTTATTGATTTTCACGTTATGATACTTTATAAGGTCGAAGGTTTCCGCGGCGATCGGATGTTTCCATGGTATCGAAGATTCTTATTCCTATTCTTCGACCTGAAGAAGCATACTGCGACGTAGGCGAAACGTCGTCGCTGCTGCTACGTCCATCGCGGTGGAATCCCGAAAGAGATACCTATGATACTTTAGTTTACTTAACCTGAAGGTTAAGCTTAACCTTCAGGTTAAGTAACTATCAGATTTAACTATCAATTGTAATACCGGGCCTTAGTGTTAACACCCTCTGCCACACGTCTAAAGGCTGCTTTCGGGGTTTTTATGAAGATTTAGATGGGTTAAAATCAGAAATTTGATAAAATATGCTGAAGTCTCCTTAATCGTATATTGAACTACACCGAGTTTCTTTAATATTTTACGCTTAAAGTTGTCAGATTTAAGGCCGTCAAATCCTCCGCGAATAGCAACAAATAGCGTTGGGGCTTCCTAGGTGAGGAGTAAGAACTTTTCTGTTTTTTTTTTCGCCGACTTAGGATGCTATCAGAATAACCAACTTCGTAGCATTAAAACTAAACAGTGACTAAGATTAATGCCACGAGTCATACCCCAGCAGCAATTTCGTATTATCACGGGCATGAGCAAGAGGGAGACAAATATATTATATTTATATCATTATATATATTATCCCTCACATTTAATAAATAAGGGAATAATTTCAATCACAAAAAGAATTGAGTCAAAATCGTAAGGTTTCGAGATCAAAATTTCTACCCCGCTAAAAAGCATTTCTTTTGTGAATATTCTCAGAAACACCTTTCCGTAAAAGCTTCATTTCTAATATCGAACAGGCATAACTCCGGTTTCTTTTGAAATTTGAGTTTCTGACGTTGCCGTCGTAAATTCCGCATCCTTTCTCCTTTGGAATTCGATACCTGAGATTAGATGGAATGCACTCCTCCGCAATATTTATTCCATCGCACTTAACGGAATACTCTTCATCCAGTCTCCCTCCGCGAGTGTGAGCATAAATTTGGGACGCGTTACATCCGACACGCGTGATATACTGCACGCTCACCGCCATATTTCATCGGCAGCCGCGTGAAACGCAAAGAAAACTTGGCTATAAATTACGATTAGAGTTTAGGAAAAAGCCCTTTGAAAAAATGAGCAGACGAAAACAAACATTGGCATCGGATTGGCTGGCGAAGGAGAGCGGCCCATTTGGAAGAACGAGGGCGGCCACTTTCCAATCATCGGCATTTCTATCGGAGAACGATTTCCGCGGAAGTAATTGGTGAGGATGGAAAAGAAAGGAAAGCATTCATTCAAGTTGTTCTTTCGATCGAAACACATACACCCTAAAAACACTACACTTTTCTTTTGAGCGAAGTAAAAATTACTCCACCAAAATTTCTTAGAAGTCAAGGTAGATGGTTCCAATCAGAGTAACCTTTATACCTACTGTATAATGCGCAATCCTAACGTCATGAAACTTAAAATTTCCTTACTAACTTAGAGATCCGTCATTCCAAAAACCAGTCTCTACTGAATCTGATTTAAAATTGAAAACAGCGACTGACTAAATAAGGAAATGAATATATAGTGGAGTACTTAATATTCGATAAAAAGCTAACAATATTTTAATAAAAAATGGCGTATACTGTGATGTATTATGGATAAGGTAGAGGATGTTGTTTTTGTGGTCCATGGAGAGGATGACTAAATGAAATCAGATAGGACGCGAGAAAGAATGAGGAAATGATCAAGGACAGGTGCAGATGCGTATGGGAACGAGAGAAAAGTGAACAAAAGGGTAAATTTTACTTCTATGTAGTTGTGACTCAGTGAGTCTTTCCTCTTTATATCACTCAATACACCGTCATGAATCTGATTCCTCATTACTATTCGATTTCCTTAAATTCTAACATTTTAAGGCCTCCCTCTCAATTGCCTGCTGATAAGTGACGCTATTAAACTGGGAAATAATGCAATAGTGCCCTATTTTAGAACATTGTTTTTAGCAACCTTAAACAGTAACCACATTCCTGACGACTGGACTAAAGCGATAGCGATTCCGATTCATAAGGGAGGGTCTAGAACATCACTAGATAACTATAGACCCATTAGTTTAACTTCACAAGTCACTAATAGCAGACTATCTTCGTGTATATTAGAAGGAAAACGACTGGTTGAGTAAGAGACAGCACGGATTCAGGCAGGGCTACTCATGCGAGACGCAGCTCCTCGGACTGGTTCAAGACATTGTCGAAACAATTGATAAACAGGATGAAGTTGAGACGGTTGTCACTGATTTTGCGAAGGCCTTCGATAAAGTACCGCATTACCTTCCCATAGCGAAAGTGCGCGAGTTAAATTTTGACCATCGGGTAGTAGGCTGTATCGAAAAACTTTTAAAGGAGAGAAAACAAATAGTCAGAATTGGCGACGTTTACTCTAAAGAGATTGGAGTCATCTCGGGTATTCCACAAGGTAGCATTCTTGGGCCATTGCTTTTTCTAATATACATGAACGATCTCCCTAAAAATATAAAATCCGAAGTCAGACTGTTTGCCGACGATTGCACAATATATAGGAGAATAAGGGAAAGACGTGACCGCGAAATCTTCCAAAGTGACCTTAAACAGTTAGCAGAGTGGACTAAATTATGTCAGTAAATGCATACATATTACGTTTTCTAAAAGAAAGTGAATCATTACACACTAAACGGTGAAACCATCATTACTGTGCCCGACTGCAAATATTTGGGTATTAAACTGTCAGAAAATCTCAAATGGGGGAGTCACATCGAAGATATTACTTCAAAGACGCATCTTCTTCTACTTCACACACATACAGAAATCTCCACTTTGTAATGAGGAATCTAAAACGGAGTGGGAAGGGAGTTGAGGAAAGAGCGTATAAATCACTGGTTAGGCCGATTGTTGAATACGCGACAAGTGTAAGGGACTCGCATGAAATGGGCCTAAGTAAAAAAACTCGAAGGCGTGCAAAGAAAGGTGGCTAGATACGTAATAGGAAAGCATAAGAAAGATGAAATCGTTTGAAAGATCAGCTAGGATGGGAGTTGATAGCGCCGAAGAGCTTAAGGCTAAGGGGTGTATTTAACGCGTGGAATTGTAAAAATGGCTTGGACGAACTACGAGAGAGATTTCATACATCTAATTATATTGGAAGCGGCGATCACAGGGTAGAAATAAAGGAACGGGAACAGAAAACCGATGTGGCGAAGTATTCATTTATCAATAGAGATATAAGGGAATGGAATGCTTTACCTGGAGAACTTCTCACTCCAATGCCAGAAAAAGTTAAAATGTTAAAGAAGAAGCTTAAAAGGTTATAATGTTTATCATTGCATTTGTCGTATTTTTGTGTATAAATGTAGAATACTAACATGT
>KZ308593.1:0-17556 GCA_000376725.2 Ladona fulva
TGTAAATTTTATTTCGTAAACTTTCTTTATATAGAAGTTTTAGAAGTTGCATAACAGTGAAGAGTATTCTCTGAAAGCCTCAATACCCAAGCTCAAAAACTTAGCATGACGTTGGTCTGATTCTTATGCATGTGTGAACATTGCAGTGTAAGCTTAAATTATGACGAATTAAGAGCAAATACACACAGTATCTTTAGATTGTGCCCCAACTTCTCACTTATTTTCAGCGCTTCTGTTTACTGGATCATCTTTGACTTTGACCATCAAGATAACCATTTCAGAAAAAGACAAAATGAAGCGGTTCATTGACGGAGCCGGCAGAGCAGACTCTTCTCAGCTCTCACTAGAGCTTGTACGACTTAAGTGACCAGTTGATTAAGAGCTAAGCTTTCTAGAAAAAGTAAGATCTTTCATTGCAATAATATAGTGTTTCAAAATATTCCTCACTAATTTTACAGGATGCTGAATATCTCTCTTCATTTTCAAGTTTAGAGCCAAAAACTCGCGTCTTTTCATTTGCTATGTGACAGCGCTTTCATTCTCATATATGTTTACGTCACCGTTACTGACGTCTTCGTCGCGCGCAATGTTTTCTGCTACCAGCATAAAATTCTTGCCAATTTTGCATCTATTTTTGTGATCTTCGTCCCTGTAAATAGATTCTATTTATTTAACGTTATTGATTAGTTTTCATTAATGATTCATGTCTGACATTTATTAACTTTAGAGCTTGATTATGAGTTTTTCGATATTCTTGTTGTTAAGAATGACACACTTTTTGTTATTTTGCATCTAAGAGTAATTTATCATAACCTATTGTTTTATTTTCTGGTTCATTCCTTAGCACCTAGAAAATGGTTTTGAAAAGTGTGTTGGTGCTAAATGAAATTGCTGGCAAAAATTCATTGAAGAAAATTGGACTTTTTTCATGGCATAAAACTCTGATTGCTCAAAGATGTGTTCATAAATTAGCGACTGAAACGAAAGCTCAAGGACCAATAGAAGCCCTACAAACAAAAATCGATAGTGGGGAACTTTTACCTGATGAGTACCAAAAAAAAGTAGCTGAAAGCTTGCAGAGAGTTTACAATGATATTCAGGTAAAACCAAATTAATTTTTATACCTCTGATTTCCTAAAGGTTGATATTTTCTGACTGCTTTGCGGATCAGTGTTAAGTCTTAAGAGAATTGCAGGCTCTTCAAAACTTGCTTGCTTGCAATCCGCATTCTTTTGTAAAACTTAACGATGCAACATCGTTTGCAGAGCTCTGATTTATGGGTGAAAAATCTTATAGGGATATACTCCACCGGAAAGGGGAGGCATACTTAGCAGATGGCTATCATCGACAAAGAAGGGCGATGATCCTGATGCAGAAGCCATGAAAGGAACTCTTGGTATTCCGAAAGGTGTTTATTTGCATGGAGCAGTAGGCGGTGGTAAAACCATGCTGATGGACCTTTTCTACGGCTGTGTGCCACTTCCAAAATCTGAGATTGGGCATGCCGGTGGCAAACGACGGGTTCACTTCCATTCGTTTATGTTGGATGTACACTCTAGGATACATGATGTGAAGAGGAACATGGGAGAAAGAGACCCTAGAGCAACAAAGCCTCAACCTTATGACCCAATCCCTCCAGTTGCTCGGTCAATCAGTAAGGAATCTTGGCTTATATGCTTCGATGAATTTCAGGTAAATAATTCTTCATTATTTGATTACAGTCTAATCCAGTGTTTCTCGGTGGGAGCCATATGGCCTTCATTGGGACTATACTTTATTTTTGAGAGCCCATGTGACCTACAGCTATATCTGACATCCGTAAAACCAGAAATTCAAATGCTTACTAGTTTGCATCAACTGCAAAGATCTCATTAAATAAAATAGCAAGAATATTAAGATGGGCTTAAGTCTTATCAATGCCATTTTTTTATCACCTTTATCATTAAGATACAATTTTATAACACCTATATTACTAGTAAACAATTGGTATATATCTGGATGATATTATAAACCCATTAACCAAGTAACGGTGAATGTGGTAGGAGTGTGCCACAGAAGTTAATAAAGTTTAGAACTATGTATGTATAACAAGGCAGCCCTAATAAATAAAATTTACTATTCTTATCTTTCATTTCATTGTAGGTGACAGATATTGGAGATGCAATGATCCTTAAGCGTTTGTTCACTGAACTCTTCAGAAATGGTGTTGTTATGGTAGCAACTTCTAACAGAGCTCCTGATGATCTATATCGAAACGGACTTCAGCGATCCAACTTTTTGCCTTTCATAGGGATCTTGAAAGCTCATTGTGATATCATTGCTCTTGATTCAGGAGTGGATTATAGATTGAAATCGTTACCTGGTGATACAAAAAGCTATTTTGTGTATGTGGTGACTTGGTTATCATTTGTTGTGTTAACAAGACATATAATGCGGTCATTGATCAAAAATTACCCTTTTTTAGGAAATCTGTTGATAACGCCCATGAGGAGATGGAAAGGCTCTTCAAATTTTTATGTTCCATGGAAAATGATATAATTAGGCCTCGCACTGTTAACATTAAAGGAAGAAATGTGACCTTTAGCAGAACTTGTGGTCAAGTTGCTGACTGTACCTTTGAAGAACTTTGTGACAGAGTAAGCATGATTGTGGCTATCTTTAGAATCAGTTGCTCTAATATGTTCTTAATAATTTTATGTTGATGAATCGTTGTCATTATTTTTAGTTTTAATCAAAAATCAAATTAATTAACCAAATTTATGATCAATCAAAAATCAAATTGATTTAATCAAAATCTGTAAGAGTGTTTTCATGTAAACAATTTAAAACCACTTATTTGATTGAATATGATTAAAACACATGCACATAATTGTCATACCTCATAATTTAATTTTAGTCAGAAAATGTGAATATTTTAGTTAATTCATTGCTACTATGAGTTAATGTTCACTCTATATAAAGGATTCCTCTGAAAATTAATCTTAATAGACATTTCATCATCTTCTCAAAATGATTTCCATATTGATATCTGCTCTGTTGGAAAAAATAATTTAATTTCATGCAACCATAAATGTTATTTTCTCCAAACCATGAAACTTTTGATGCGGTGATCTTGGGTTTTTGTTTTTATTAAGGCACTTGTTTCTTTGTTACAGCCTCTTGGTGCAAGTGACTACTTGCAGCTTTCTCAGGCATTTCACACTGTACTTATTAGAGATGTTCCTCAGCTCAGCCTCAAAACTAAGTCACAGGCGAGAAGATTCATCACACTTATTGATACACTTTATGATAACAGGGTTAGTAGTTAATTTAAAAATCGAATTTTAAAGATAGATTTTAATATTTGTCTTTCCTCACATAACTTTGATGTTTTTCCTCATATACACAAGTTTCCCCAACTTAAAAAAAGTTATTTACAGCCTTTTCGTTTAAAGTATGTACAGAAAATCGACAGATCAGTCTTTCATTTCATTTGTTCCTCAGAGAACAATACTATCTTTGCAACATATGTTTTCAATGACCCAAACCTTTCTCTTTTCAACTTTGGCTTTACTCTCATCCAACATTTGTCTCTTTTAAAAATGACTATATTTTAATTGGATAAAGTTGTGTATTGAATATTTACTCAAAAACTTAACAATGTTATCAAATCATTTATGATTGATAATGTAGAGTTTTAGAAGTTGCATAACAGTGAACAGTATTCTCTGAAAGCCTCAATACCCAAGCTCAAAAACTTAGCATGACGTTGGTCTGATTCTTATGCATGTGTGAACTTAGAGATGCAATGGTTCTTTCATTGAGGATTTCTTATTGTGACAGTTATTGAAGCTGCAAAGTAAGTTTGCTGAAACTCCTTTGTAATAAGATAAGCCAAGACTGACATGCACAGTCATTATAAATGTTTGTGAATGAGAAAGTAATTAGAATTGTCTTGTTATGTGGACCTTAAACATTTACTTGCTGTTGAGATCAATAAAAATTTACCTTAATCCCAAGAAGTTTACTTTTGATATATGATGTATTGATTATATATGCTCAGGAAGTTTATCAGTTCTTTGCTTCTGTTATTTAGGTAAGAGTGGTCATATCCTCTGATGTTCCTCATCGCCAGCTGTTTCGAGTTGCTCGGGAAGAGGAAGATAAAGTAGGAGAATTGGATGCCAACAGGGTACTCATGGATGATTTGCAAATTACAGTTGGCTCAGTAAGTGACTTTATATTAATAAGCATTCAATTTTAAATACTTCTAAAGATCTTCTTCTCTGTCATTTTTATTCACAGCTTTGAACAGTATGGTACCATTTATTTGGCTACTTTTTATGCAGAAGATCTTAAAACTAGATTGACAAAATTAAAACTTTTATTGCTTTGGCATTCTGGTTGTGTATGTAGAAATAGTGAAGACAGGGCAAAGGGGCAGTGTTTTCAGAGGACATCCACGTAAGAAGAAAGTTAATGGAAATTTTAATTCATTCAATTTTAAAACTGATATAAAATTCATCGACTGTGATGTTTCAAGTCTGAGCAATTTTAATAATTTCCCATTTGAACTATCTCTCTCACCATTTATCATTAATTCAAACACTGAGAGAGACTGCGTTTTCCTAAAGCTGAGGACATGATAGTTTTCCTATAAAGATATTCTTATAAACAATTACTTTGGCATATTTAGAGCTAAATACCTTAAATGTGATAAGTACTTCTTACCTGACATCCCTCAAGTTGGTGAGTTGCAAGATAAAGGTTTTATACTGTACTTCTCTAGTTATTCTGTAATTGAAAATGCTATTGCATTCTGCAAAGTAAAGATGAATTTTACCAAGGTTTATTTATTTTAGGGAAAAATTAAATGGGTATTATTTAAATCATGCATTGAATGCATACCAAATGAATTAGTTCTGTGATTATTATTCATGAAATCAGCTGTTCTGACTGCTATCCAATGTTATTTTAGTTATCATATTGTAAGAATTATTATTAGACAAGCTAACTGTCATGCTCTCTACAAATGTTTTGAATGTATAATTGGATAGAATTATCAGTGCCCAGCAAGAAAATTATAAAATTAAGTGTTAATTGACAGAAAGTTACTAATCTACCTCTTCATCTATATAAATACCCTGTAAGCTGCCTTTAGGCATGTGGCAGGGGGCATAATTATGTGTATAATTATAGGGGTGTGGCATAATTCTGTTAAAATCTGTTTCTGTAGTATTTCTGTTACAAACCACCAAAAGTAATTTATAACTGACTTACATACAAATCGATATATGAATGATGAATAATATATGAATCAATATATGATGGTTGGTTGGAATGTTATTGGAAGTCAACAACCACTTGTAGTAACTTTTATTCAGACTATCATACTTATCTCTCCTTGTAAAAATACCTTTAATTAATAAATAAACGAAGTAATAATTTGTAACAGTTTGCTTAGCTGTTATCATATTTTCAAATTTTGGAAAATAGATTATTTTATTTGATTTCAGTAGGTTTTTATGTTATAGCTATGAATAATTTGTTTTCTTTAATCTCAATTTCTTATTTTACAGGAAAATGCCTCAGCAAATATTTTTACAGGAGAAGAGGAAATATTTGCTTTTGATAGGACAGTATCAAGGCTATCAGAAATGCAGACAAAAGAGTATTGGGAACAATGGGAGAAGCATAGATAGTAAGATACCAGTTTCAAGAAGAGGCCCGTTGGTTTTGAGTCTTTGTAGCAGATTATTCTCTTGTGATACAATGTTTGCAAAATCTGAAATGTTTGCAATTGCTAGAAGTTAGGCTTCGTTACCAGAGAATTAAAGCTCATCATTGGGTATTATTTTTTTAAACACTTCTTGTTGTAGAGAGTTTTTCAGCAAATTTCAAAGTTTTGGAAATTGGTCAGCTTTTAACTGTTCTATATTTTGGCAATATTTTTAGACTGAATCCACTAGATCTTCATCTTCAGCATAACAATTTCTTCTTAATTACCAGGTAGTCATGGTTTAATGAAATGTGCTTGTGGAAGATGAAGGATTATCATGAATCTTTTGAAAGCTTTTTTCCTATTTTGGACTATTAATCTTTAAGTGAATTTTAACTTGTGTTAAATCTCTTAGATTTTTTTGGTCAACAAAACTAATGGAATTTTCTTATTTTAAGAAAAATCTATTTTACCCAAAATAATGAAATGTTTGTGTTTATGCATATTTTTTTAAGACTATTTATTTCTTTAGTTTTAAACTTTTCAACTCACTCCATCAGTATGATTTCCATAGCATTAAAGCCAACAAGGCAATTTTATTGATGATATGGGGAGCAATATCATTTTCAGCCTCACTTAACAGTAAAATGCATAGTATCTATTATTGGTTAATATAGTCTTTAAAAATTCACTGAAAAGATAGATATGCTATTGTTTAGACTCCAGAAATCAAACTATGTTATACATTTTAAGTTTTGCCTATAATACAGTAATGATGCTTCATCTTCGTGAAAATATTTGTTGTTGAACTTAGCAATTATTTTAGAATTGTTAGAATGATAACCATTTAGGTCAAGTTGTTTGATATGCAAAAATTAATTGAAAATTGTTTGAAAAGCAGCTATATTTTCATTTCTTAAGTTTTCTTTGTTTTCATGTAGCATTTAAATCTGTTGGCTAATTATAGGCACTTGTATAGTTGTAAATAGAATTAATAACAGGCTACAATAAGGTACCTTTTTAAAACGGTTAGAGCACAACTATTGTTACTTAACTTCATTAGTTTTACTGATTGACATGTAAAAATCACATGGAATTTGTCTTTATGTACTTATTGTTACCAAAAATTTTACACTGTTTAATACTGGAGCTGTTTTACTGCTGTACTTATGCAGAAAATTCTGCATTCTGAAGTCAACTTCTGTAATAGTATTATTTGCTGGAAAAGTTGCTTGTTATTTATTTTTTTACATAGTTAATGCTAGATTAATTTGTAATGTGACATTAAGTCAGGAAATATATGCATATATATACTTTACAATTCTTGTGGGAAATTATTTCAAGATCCAAAATCATGTTCCAGTCAGAGCACAAAGTAAGTGATATTTAGGCAAGGTTCCTGATTGTAGACAATGTAAAATATGAAAGTTGATTGATGAGTAATTATAGAAATATTATATGACATATACTTAGGATACTGGCAGAACTCTATAAGATAGGCAGTTGATATTTCTGCTTGAACTGAACTATGAGAGAAAAATAAATAAGTTATTTACAATCTTAAATTCATTCCATGCCTTTCATTAATGGATTTATTTAATCTTTTGATTCTAAGTACTTTTTGGCCTCTTCTAATAATATCTTATTTTGATTATCAGTCATATTTATTTACTTTATTTGTGGACTTAATTTGATTTTTGTTGCCATTGCACAGCTGTGATATGTTACTCATCTGATTTTTGTTTTTCTTGTCTTTGAGTAAGTTGTTAGCAATTTCAATATATATTTTTTGTTGATTTTTTTACCATACAATTCACCAGTCCACTTCCTGAGTTACACTAGGTTTCATCAGTCTCTACTCATAATCTGCAATTTAATTTGCTATGCCTCTCTTTTATTTGTCTGTATATAAACTCTAGCACAGAGGGGTTGGGGAGAACCTTGAGCCTTTTCAGAGATACAATATAGGCTTTTATTACTTCCTTTAACATCCATACATTTGAGCAATTTTTATTCCAGTTCTAGATAATTATTTCAAGTGAAACTAATAAATACATTTTTTGCCTGTGAATGTGAACTCTGTGAATTAATTCATTTTCTTTTGTTCAGTATCAATGCTAAATTATCTGAATATTAGCAGCATGCTAAGTGTGGCCTGATAATTTCATACATGGAACAATGATTTCTTATGCTGTTTTTTATGTGGCTGAATGTTAGAAAAAGGTTCCACACACCTGATCTGGCACATTTCTCAGCTCAGTAATATCTTGGCTATGTGGGGGACCTGCTAATTAACCCTTTCCCTCCTAAAATTTAAAGGGACAGATTCCGTCTCCCTCATAACTTGGCGAAAACCACCTGGGATATGTTATGGTACACCCGATCAAATTACTAAATACAGTTGTCCAAAATTTTTGAATCGCTTATAGTCATTTGATTGAAATGTAAGTTAGTTTAATACCATATGTTCTTTATTAATGAAATACATTTTATATTTGAATTAAGAACTATTACTATTCATGAGGAACGTAACATTTCCTCTAATTTTCTTCATATGGTGTCACTCGGCTTCATCTGGCCCAGCAAAAATAAACAACAAGTCAAGTCAAGTCAGTTGGAAACAGTTTTGGGGCATTGATAGCATTGAAATTTTAAATATTTAATAATGCCCAAAACAAAATTAATGAACACAACAAAAATTTTGGACTAGTAAAATAATTATTATGAAATATTCATCTTAAGGACCTATAGGTCTCCTCCTATAGAAGTAAAAGTTTGAAAGAACAACATGACATTTTAAACAGGAATTCGCGAAAATTTCAGAAAAAGTAGTACTTTCGCGATCTGTATGAGGTGCTTTTATTAATTAAAATTCACGATCGGACAGTGATCACGTTTTACTGAATCTGGTCCACAAATAAATTGTTAATTGGTTTTCCTTAATTTCGATTTCTGTATTCTTGATCATGTTCCTTTCGCATAATTTATCGCTATTAATNAACAAAAACTTTGGACTAGTTAAAATAATTATTATGAAATATTCATCTTAAGGACCTATAGGTCTCCTCCTATAGAAGTAAAAGTTTGAAAGAACAACATGACATTTTAAACAGGAATTCGCGAAAATTTCAGAAAAAGTAGTACTTTCGCGATCTGTATGAGGTGCTTTTATTAATTAAAATTCACGATCGGACAGTGATCACGTTTTACTGAATCTGGTCCACAAATAAATTGTTAATTGGTTTTCGTTAATTTTGATTTCTGTAATCTTGATCATGTTCCTTTCGCATAATTTATCGCTATTAATATGATTCGTGCAATAAATTTAATTAGGTTTCCTCACGAGTAAAATAGAAGTGTTAGAATATTTTATTAATGTGGATCAGCTCCTCCCCGCAAAAGAAGTCGAACTTCGCTGACTTCATAACTCCCGGTACGAAGAAGAATAGTATTCCGCACGGTTGATTTTTAACTGTTGGCAGAAACAAAATTCCTTCGTAATGTTGCAGATGTTATGTTTATGTTAGGTACACGATTTAAGTGATTTGAATGTCCTTATTTTCTAAGGACATTCTTTTGGACTGCTATTTTGTTTCTCACGGGAAGATAAAAATTATCGTTTTTTTGCTTATCTTTGTGTGATAGATAATTTTGAAGTACTTTATTATTCTTGTCACCGGGTTAAATCCCCTAATAGCTGCATTTTTGTGATTCAATGGTGTTATCAATGGAAGACAGGAACCCCGGCTGTGAATTAGGTTGAACATTGACATTCTGATTATTATTGACATTTCTGATTAGCTATATATTTCTGTAAATTTTATTTCGTAAACTTTCTTTATATAGATTTAGGTTGGATTGCCCAGGCTAGAATAAATCTACCTGCTGTCAATAGAAGGGCAGCTGCTATACAATCCAGAAAAACTGTTAAAAATCAATGGCAAGCAGCATGGCTTTTAAGAGCAGTGACATGCATTGATCTCACAACACTCTCAGGTAATAAAATTTTTTCCTTGACAATTAACAAGTGGTATTTGGCATATAATATCAATCATTAAACTTTGGCATATTGGCCTTAATTACGAAATTCAAGTTTATTGCAGGACGGATATTATATTTGAAAGATACTTAGTTGAATATTATACGAACTTAAAATTAACGTCACAATATATTTCAAACACTGATGGTGGTCAGGCAAAATGCTCTCTCTTAAACGAGAGTGATTTGAAATAGCTTTACCAAATGTAACTGTCATTGAAAATTATATTATTGAGGCCACTGAAGTGCTTAAAACAGTTCATTCCTATCAAATAGCATATCTAACCAAACTTTATCCAAGTCAGTACTGCTGCCCATAGTGTTTTTCATAAAATACAAAGGAAATATTATAGATAAAATCCTTAAGTGATCGCTGCAGGTTTCATATTCACTTTCCTCCTTCAGATGTGCTGCTCTCTTTTAAAATTAATCTATAAAATTAAAGATTTTTAAAAGTTTTAGAAGCAGATGACTACTTAAAAAGTTATTCATTGTATTTAAAAGCAGCAATTCTTGTTTAAACTACAAAAATAAACAAAAATATTGTGCTGAAGGGGCTGATGCCTGTGCAGCTGTATTTTTCTCTCGAGTTACCTTCCTTCACTTTCATTGGAAAAAGATTTTATTTAATATTGAGTGTTTTAAAGAAAATTCATACCTCTTTGCTGGATTCATGTAATGAGTTAGCTAGTTTAACCTATTAGGATTTTAAGAATCCTTTACTCCAACTTTGAGTAACGACCACATATCACATGCATGGTTTTCTTTGAGTATAAAATTAATATCAATAAATATATTTTGAGACCCTGAAATTTTCTTGGTGTTATCATGTCACCACATTTCATTTGGTCATATCATAACATTTGGGGATCAATATAATTCTACTTTATAATTGGTTACCCTAATAAATTATATTGTATTAGGGTAACTTATAGGTATCAATATAATTCTACTGTATAATAGGTTACCCTAATAGGGAAGTGGATTCTGTTATAAATTTTTATAGAGTTATCGGATCCTTTCTCAGGTGATGATACTTGGGTGAATGTTGAAAGATTATGTCGGAAAGCAGCCAATCCAATTAGTAGGGACATACTTGACATTATATTCTCCCAAGAAAGTAACCAGCCCATAATAACGACTGCTGCAGTTTGTGTGTATCCAGCTCGTGTACCTGATGCAGCAAAGGTTCTGAAGGCAATAGGTGCTGAGGACAAAGTCAAGATAGCTGCTGGTGAGAAATATTAATTTAAGAGATTTTATTAACTATGACGTTGTATTTATATGTCCTATTAATTTTTTAAGCTGCTCCAGAGAATAGTATTGGTACAATATTGAAAAGAGGTTGTATTTACTTTCATATTTCATAACAACCACATTACTTCTTTGAATACTGACTATAGAAATTATATTCCTCAGGAATTAATTAGTCATTTTGAGGTAGTGATTAATGCATGAAAGCTTCTAGATTAGGATGAATGGTATATGAATACTACTTAAATTCCCTTTCTTGTTATTAGAAGTTTAATAAGTGGTATTTTGCAAAAAATAGAAGCTGGGTGTTAGTTTTCAGTAAATTTATCAACAAATAAGTCTAACAACGGCCCATACCTCATTCCAATTCAAAGTTGCCAATATTTTAAAGGTTTTTTACCAATTTAAATGACTTAAACATGTTAAATGTGATTTGCACATATTTTGGAAAATATATCAAAATTCCCATGTTTGAATATTTACAACAAAAAAGTTTACTGGTGAGAAACTTTGTGATAGCAATTTTGAAAATTAGAGTTATATGCCCATGGCATCTAAAAATTTTACCTGCTATGCTGCCTTATCTTAGTTTTCACTGGGATACAAAAATGGTACATTTACACACTTTGACACACAGGCAGATTTTTACTCTGTGCCTTGGTGCAAAAAATGTTTTAAAAAGGATTACCATTTGGGCTAAAATATTTTGGATTCCTCTTAATTAAGGTTTAAATTAGCTCCAGGGAAACAATTATGAAAATCTTAGATGGTGAGTATGGTTCCACCAAATATAGGTTGAGTTGACATGCAGTAAGACACTGGTCCCCAACACCAACTTCCTCTTCATTTTGGTTCAGGTGGACACCAGATGTTATGTCTTGAGACTGCTGGCCCAAGGCCAAGAGGACACTGCAGATCTTGTAATCAAAGCTCTTCAATGAGTCGTCATATCCTATATGTTTAACACTATCTCTCACTTCTTTCTGATAATCGACAACAGCTTTTGATGTAATTTCTCTAATTAACACAATCATTCCGGTTTGGTCACTGACTTCCTATCAGCTTTGGCATCCGGAACTTACTTCAAATGTGCATCCAATACAGCATCACTTGTTTGATTACACATTTTGTCTGGATTACCTTCACCTACAGATTCTGATGTGCACAGGAAACTATCTCCTTCAATTACTATGAACTCCATGTAGCTGTTGTGCCCAAATCCGTTCATACAAAGTGCCGATGTGTCAGGCAGGCATTTTGAACTGATTGACTGCACACCGGACAAGCTAAAGTAATGCCACTGTTGAAAAGACCCTATTATTTGTAGGTTCATGAGAGACCCGAAACTTATTGTATATAATTAGGGCATATTTTACCAATGTAATACAAAAATGGAAGTCCATGAGTTCCTTTGCTTCTAAAATTTTTATTTCTCATTGGTGTTAAATTTTCATTATATATAACAAATAAGTTTCCAAAAAGTGCTTTGTCAAGTCACAGATTTTTTAGTTAAAGATCTTGAGGAAAATAATAAATAAAGAAGAATCAGTAGGTGTCACACAAAGGTTGTCATATGTTTTATTTATAACTAATTATGCTTACGCTTTATAATTTTCAGTGGCCACTGGATTTCCAACAGGGCTGTATCCTCTGTCTACTCGGCTTGAGGAAATAAAATATGCAGTTAATAATGGAGCTACTGAGATTGATATAGTTTTGGACCGCAGTCTTGTACTTGAACATAGATGGCAAGGTAAAGTTGGCAGTCTCCAAGTTTTTCTCTGTTGCACTAACAAAATTCTCTTATATCTGTGTAATCAGTATCTCTTTCAATATCTAGATTGAGCTTGAAATACAAATTAAGTAAGATTTAATCCAAAATTTCCCCATAATGACTGGTACTTTTTAGTGTTTTGTTTTTACTTAAGTTACTTATTTCCTTTTGATGCATCAATTCTTGCAATTTCAGAAATAATATTGTCGTGATCTTGTTTCTTTCATACTCATTTTCTGGTTCTGTACTTTCTAAAAATTATAAAGTATGAAATCTGGCTTATTTTAGTTTCGATGAAATCAAGGTTTATGTCAATATTAGTTACCATTGCACGAAAGATAATCTCAGAAAGGATGCTCATTATTTTTCTTGATTATTTTTAATTGCAACCACTTTTGTCAACAAATAGCCTTCTTTCTGCAATAAGACACTAACTTTAATCAGTAGTGATATTCAGCCAGTTTGTACAGATTCATGCAAACCTGTTCATAGAATAAGCTATGAAAAATTCATGGTTCACATGCTTGATGTAAGGTGAAGAAATGAAAGAGAAAAATTCTGGTGTAGATGGGATGCAGGTCTCCCACTTTCCAGCCAGTTGCTCTAAACCAACTAAGCTACCACAATAGAACAAACCTGCCTTAGATCATCATAGTCTTAGGTATCGAAGGAGGGATTGTTCTGTATTTCTTGGTAAAAGGGGAGTGCCTGGAGAGAGTCCTATAAGTGAATTATTAAAATCTAACCTGCAATAATTTGGTGTTTGTTGTGATTTGATATTCTCTTTTTAGAGCTTTACCAAGAAATTCAGCAGATGAAGGAAGCCTGTGGAGAGACTGCACATATGAAGACCATCCTAGCAGTTGGAGACCTTGGTTCCCTCACTAATGTTTACAAGGCATCTTTAGTTGCTATGATGGCAGGATCTGATTTTATCAAAACCTCAACAGGAAAGGAAGGGGTGAATGCAACACTTCCTGTGGGCATAGTTATGTGTCGTGCCATAGCTGATTATCATCTTAGAATGGGATACAGGGTAAGTATAGTTATTAATTTTTTTCAACAGCCATCTTTGGCCAATCACAATAAAGACAATAACAACAAACAAACATAATCATCCATCCATTCCCCACCAGGGTTCAAACCTGGGTTCTCAGAGTTGCAAGGCCAACATGGCTTATGCATATGAGGCTAACGAAAGAGTTACTTCTATTGGTTTTCTTTGTCACTAATCATTCAATTTCATGGCATTTTTTCCTTAAGCTGAATAATGATCAATACCAATAAATGTTTAAGGAATTTTGATGATGTGATATAATATGCAAACATATGGCACAACAAACATACCAATATGGCCTAAGTTAAGAGGCATTGTAGTGAGTGACACATAGCACATTGACACCCATGCTGGCATCATTTTCTCAGATCACAATGGATATGCATCTTTTTAATTCTGGTATCCCCCAATTTTCTCCAATGTCAAGTTGCCACTATGACTCCTATTGGGAATCAAACCTGAGACAGATTTCACATGTTTTCGTTTTTTCAGGTAGCTATGGCAAAACAATTTTTGTGTTTTTGCCATAACTACCTCACAGCTCAATGAGTTTTGCAATGCAATATTATTCTATACATAGAAATAAGCCAGGTTATTATATGTACAAAAAATGTTGATAGGTTTTGTGCAAGTATTTGTTTATTTTTACATTATTGTGGTTTTAACAGAGAGGAATTATCTGATTGTCTGAAGCCTCGTGAGAGTCCAGACTTCCATGCTAATACATGGTTTTTGTTTCTGAGCAGTATCCAGTTTAGAAAAAATTACTTGTGTTTCTGTATTCAATTTTCCAAAAATTATTTAATACTAGAGATGTGCGAATGCTATCTGCGAATACTCGAATACCTCGAATTTTATTATTCTTGATGCTCAATGAGTGCTCATTAAGAATATAAACTTATGATCTTATATATTTTGTGTCGTTTCTTCCAAATCTGGACTGCCCATGTAATTAGCTATGGAATTTGTTAGAGTTCTGAGAACTCATGCTGGGTGATCTAAGCTGCTACCCTACTATGAGTTATATCCTTACCAAATTGAGTGTCCACTACGTAACAAATTTTTACCTTATTATAGTAATACCATACTTCATTCTGTTGAGTTTGAGGTTATTGCTGAGTTTCATCTTTTGCGTAAATTTGTTATTACCTTGACTTTATTGGAACTAATTTCCAGTTCATCCACTAGTATTTGAGGTATTCAAATATTTGAGGCACAAATGAGGTATATTTGAATTCGATATTTGAATTTGAGAAATGTGCTATTTGTCACATCTCTATTTCATACATTTTAAAAATTATTGCAAATTGTTTTATTGGAGTCATGTAGGTTAAGTTTTGTCCAAATTTCTTTGTAAATAGAAAACACCTGTTATTGGAACATCCTGTCTGGTAATGTGCATGAAAATCAATAAATGAAAATTACTAATCTTTACTACGTAAAGTTTGGGAGAACATACTTATTTCCATATTATGTTGATTTGAAGCTTTCTATCTTTTATGACACAAAAAGATTGGCTATATTATTAGAATGAAGGAAAGGTAAATAACCAAGCACAGAAAGTCATGCAGTTGAATCTCAAAGATAAACAGGTACAAAAAACAGCAGTGTTTTTACACTTGTTTATCTTTGATTATATTATTGATGATGTATTGCAATGAACTTGTATAGTAATGAATAGATTTTAAAGAAACTTTATTATTTTGTTATAGACANAAATGAAGATATATGGGGTGGTACCTAAGGTACTCTCTGATGAGATCTTGCTCAAATTCTCATTGTCTTTCTTGGGGCTGCCTCTTTTTCTCAATTGTTTACACTTATGTTTCTTACAAGACAACTTCCTATGCATAGTTATCTATGTAAAATTATCTTTCAAACTAGGAATTCTTATTTGTCAAACAATTTTCTTTTTGATTATTTACAAAATATAATTAAACAGTAACATCTTTATTTTTAAAGTTTTAAAAGTATAAAATTAGGAATATTATGTAAGAGCTTAAATAATTTAATGGATTGAAAGTGTTTTAGCCAACTGGATTATTTTAAAATAGAAAATTATTCTCATCGGCCATAAGTGTCTTCATAACAGTGAGAAAAATAAATGGAAGACATATTTAGGGAGAAAATGCTGTACATTTAAGTGAGGAAAGGATTAAAATCAGAGTACTTCATGTTTGCCGAAGTTTCCACTATTGGCACTAAATCCATTTTTGGGATCTGCTGAATAATGTACCACTTGTATTTTTCCTTTCTTGTCATAATATCCAAAGTGTCCCTTCACATTTCCATCATCATCCCTTTCTTCATATCGAAATTGTCGATCAGGCCTGAAATGCCAAATATTTAAGGAAAAGTATTTCAGAAGTAACCCTAGAAAATTCTAAAATTTTAGAAGTTTCATAAATCACTATCATCATTGTGATTTATGATAGGAAGGTGATGTTAAAGCAGTTGAAAATAAAGTATGGAATTTAAATCAAAGACCCTATTTTATACCATTAAGAGCTATAATTTTTATGCTAGGTAGTACAATTTGATAAAATTGTAGGAGAAAAGTTAAATTAGAAATGTGATGAAGCATGTCTATCAGCTCATCCTGAGCTAGTAGTTGTAACTTTTATTAGATGTTATTTCCATTTAGTTTATGAATTATCTGCCAGACAATTTTGTGAAAAATTGATGAATTTTTTCATTCACTTCATTTTTACAAAATGAAGTGAAAAAGCCTATTTAAAATTTCTCATGAGGTTTGCCACAATGGATGTTAAATAGGAGAATGCTAATGTTAAGTATGAGTCAGTGAGTTAGTAAAAGTTGTATTGTATTCTAAATGGCTGGACCCCGATGCCAAAAGCAGTATTTGGCATTGGCTGTATGTCCATGACTGCCATGTGGCATGGATAGCACTCAAATGGTTAAAGGCCTGTTTCTTACAAAAATTTGTTTTTATATAGAATTCAAATTTTGGAAATCTGGAAAGCAAAAATTGATCATTTATGATGATTAAATTTTGTGTAATTATTTAACATTGTATTGATCAAATTAAACAAATTATTTGTTCAATTTTGATGAAAAAACTTAATATATTTCTGAGTAGATTATTAAAAATTTGTAGGTGTTATATTTCTTTAACATCACTTAGAAAATTTTTTATAGCAGTATGTCTTTATATAATATGCACATTATAAAAATTTTAATTTAGTATAGTAAAATGAATTAGAATTAATATA
This sequence comes from Ladona fulva, assembly GCA_000376725.2. Lineage (NCBI taxonomy): Eukaryota > Metazoa > Arthropoda > Insecta > Odonata > Libellulidae > Ladona > Ladona fulva. The sequence continues at coordinate 17,055 of KZ308593.1, forward strand.
TTGCTATAAATAGTATACAATGACTACCAAACAGGATTTATAATGGAAAATATTCATAGATTTTTAAATTCTTGTGAGTATGCTGAATATGCATGAAATTATGCTGTATGTATACATGATCCTAATCTTTTACTTTTTATTTCATCCTTTACATTTTTCATTTCCTATATGGATGACTTTAATGAAAACTTCTTGAGTATATCCTAAATAAATTGTTCTTATGCAGCATTTAACCTAAATTTAAGAACCTGATTATCTAAATGTATCTTACTGAATTTTCTCAATATTTGTGCATCCTTAAAAGTCCTCAAGATATCCTGGATTGCTTTCATTATGACTGAACAGTCCATGAACATATTTTGCAGCTCTCCATGCATATTTCACCCAGTGAATTTCTTAATTTCCTCATAATTTCTCACCTTTACACAAACCATTACCTGCCTATCATAATTAACCTAAGCCTTCCTGTATAATTCCTCCATTCCGTTGCTTATTTCAATAC
>KZ308593.1:17880-50311 GCA_000376725.2 Ladona fulva
TCATTGTGATTTATGATAGGAAGGTGATGTTAAAGCAGTTGAAAATAAAGTATGGAATTTAAATCAAAGACCCTATTTTATACCATTAAGAGCTATAATTTTTATGCTAGGTAGTACAATTTGATAAAATTGTAGGAGAAAAGTTAAATTAGAAATGTGATGAAGCATGTCTATCAGCTCATCCTGAGCTAGTAGTTGTAACTTTTATTAGATGTTATTTCCATTTAGTTTATGAATTATCTGCCAGACAATTTTGTGAAAAATTGATGAATTTTTTCATTCACTTCATTTTTACAAAATGAAGTGAAAAAGCCTATTTAAAATTTCTCATGAGGTTTGCCACAATGGATGTTAAATAGGAGAATGCTAATGTTAAGTATGAGTCAGTGAGTTAGTAAAAGTTGTATTGTATTCTAAATGGCTGGACCCCGATGCCAAAAGCAGTATTTGGCATTGGCTGTATGTCCATGACTGCCATGTGGCATGGATAGCACTCAAATGGTTAAAGGCCTGTTTCTTATAAAAATTTGTTTTTATATAGAATTCAAATTTTGGAAATCTGGAAAGCAAAAATTGATCATTTATGATGATTAAATTTTGTGTAATTATTTAACATTGTATTGATCAAATTAAACAAATTATTTGTTCAATTTTGATGAAAAAACTTAATATATTTCTTAGTAGATTATTAAAAATTTGTAGGTGTTATATTTCTTTAACATCACTTAGAAAATTTTTTATAGCAGTATGTCTTTATATAATATGCACATTATAAAAATTTTAATTTAGTATAGTAAAATGAATTAGAATTAATATATTGCTATAAATAGTATACAATGACTACCAAACAGGATTTATAATGGAAAATATTCATAGATTTTTAAATTCTTGTGAGTATGCTGAATATGCATGAAATTATGCTGTATGTATACATGATCCTTATCTTTTACTTTTTATTTCATCCTTTACATTTTTCATTTCCTATATGGATGACTTTAATGAAAACTTCTTGAGTATATCCTAAATAAATTGTTCTTATGCAGCATTTAACCTAAATTTAAGAACCTGATTATCTAAATGTATCTTACTGAATTTTCTCAATATTTGTGCAATCTTAAAAGTCCTCAAGATATTCTGGATTGCTTTCATTATGACTGAACAGTCCATGAACATATTTTGCAGCTCTCCATGCATATTTCACCCAGTGAATTTCTTAATTTCCTCATAATTTCTCACCTTTACACAAACCATTACCTGCCTATCATAATTAACCTAGGCCTTCCTGTATAATTCCTCCATTCCGTTGCTTATTTCAATACCGTCTTCAGCTGACTGCCATACCTCAAAGTTTGCCTTATCAATTCCCTTGACTTTTCACCTAATTTATTATGAAATTTCTGTTAAATCTGTCTTACCTATTAATTGAATTGCTTAGCTGATTTTCTTTATTAGATGTGTAAATTGTGGTATAAAATACAAAGTTATATTTATCATCATGTCAAGTCTTTCCACTTACAATCAAATTCCCAACTTTATTTATTTAATTTTTGCTAGGTTGGTTTCAAACCTGCTGGTGGAATTCGAACTGCAAAAGATGCTTTGTCATGGCTCTGCTTAATAAAGGAAGAATTGGGAACAAAATGGTTGAGCCCTCATCTCTTTCGAATAGGAGCATCTGGAGTTCTTACAGATGTTGAAAGGCAACTGTTCCATTATGCAAGCAAAGGAAGTTATGCAGCTGCTCATGAATTCACCTCATCTTAAAATCATTTTCCTCTAACATAAAGTCCAAAATAAATAATTTTTGTCATAAAGTGTTTGTTGCCAAAGAATAGATAAGTTTTGGCCTGTTGGTTTTTGTTGCACTTTTGGGAAATACTTGTTATGAACTAGTATATTATGAAAGGCATTTAAATATTGTAAATATATATCGAATGAATGATCCTGGGCAAGAAATTGAGGGATAAAGTATTTTTATCATGAAAAGTTTCTTCTTCAAGTATTTTCTATCAGTATATTTTTTTGACCAATGAATATTTTGATGGTGTTAAGATGTGGTTCTATGTGTTCTGTTCTATTGAAGATTATTAATTATCATATGTGTAGAGAATTTTTCATTTAGAATGGCTCATCTTTAGAAGTGTATTTTCCTGAAAGAATATTGCGATTTTATCCCTCAGAGAATTTTTCTGTAATATTGGGATGATATAAATATGTAAGATATTAAAATGTTGTCATTGTGTGAATTTTATACTTATTAGACTTCCCTTTTCTCCCTCCATTGTATGACAGTTACATAGAAAAAGATATATAAATGAAGATATATGGGGTGGTACCTAAGGTACTCTCTGATGAGATCTTGCTCAAATTCTCATTGTCTTTCTTGGGGCTGCCTCTTTTTCTCAATTGTTTACACTTATGTTTCTTACAAGACAACTTCCTATGCATAGTTATCTATGTAAAATTATCTTTCAAACTAGGAATTCTTATTTTGCAAATTACCATTTGAAGAAAAATAAATTAGTAAAGCGAGGTATGCCTGTATTGTTAAATCTTCATAAGTTTTATTATGAAAATTAATGGTATTTATTGATTCTATAAAATGGAGGCTGAAGAAATAGATTATATAATTATTTCCTGAGAAAAGTATTAAATGAATTTCATGAAATGAATGTTACTAACAAAATTTTTCAAGGGATTAGTTGTGGCCAAGCTCTTTTTCTTTTCTTTTGTAGAAATTGGAAGGAATAATCTCTCTTTTTGAGTTTCCATGTTTAGGCTTTAAGAAAGATTACTCTCTTACTAATGCTTTTGGGTTCTTATTAGTGTCTTTGAATTTAAGAATTGAGATGTCTTCTTTAGTTCATGTTGGTTTATTAGCATCCCTTTCACACAAATTCTTCTTTTTGATTATGAATGTGATGTTGTAGACTTTCCAGTTAGAAGATGGGTAATGGAACAATGACTGAATGCTATTGCATTGTAGTATATAGAGAAACCAGTTAGCAATAGGGAGATCTGGTTTTGTATCCTGATCCTGGCAGATTTTTTTCACATCCATATCTTTTTGGAATTTTTCCTAGATGCATTCCCTGCAAAGTTAGCTTTAACCCTTTTGCTTTCTTAAAGTATAAAAATATCATGTTGACTCATCTTTTATTTATGGCAGATTCTAAAACAGTCTTAGCTTAGCATGAGAAATGCTTTGAGATTGGAAAGTTAATATAGAATTTTGATTGAAATTGGTAAATACCTATATCTTTCTCTCACTCACCCTTTTCCTGTGTCATACCCAAATCTGTAAGAATTGGGCCCCTTCTCTCCATGTATGTGAAAAAGAACTCTGTCTCCACTGCCATCACTTATCTGGTGAAGACCTTCTCCTGCAAATCCAGAAGCTGCTCCATGCTGTGCTGCTGCAGCTTCTGCTGCAAAAATTGGAGCAAATCCACTGCCAGATGCCTGCTGCAGTATAAATGGGCATATATTATTGATTTTGAAACGCACAGTACAGTTGCTCTTTATTCCTCTGAATCATGTTTTTAAAATTTGATAAATCAGTCTGGCTAAATTTATTCTGCAAATGAAACAATTTAGTGTATATGTTTAATATTTGGAGGAAAAATCATTAAAAGAGAATCTTGAATAGATTTATTTATATCTGTAATGTATTTATCAACATATGTCTATTTATTTCCATCTTTATCTTCATCTAAACTTCCTGTTCTAAGTAGAGAAGTCTATTATTCAATCATTAAAAAAAATTATAAGTAGATAAATCTCAGTCCATCCTACCTTATAGATTAGCAAATAAGTCGTGTTTTCTATGCATGGCCGATTCTTTTTACACTTATTATAAATAGAGGAAATAGCTAGAATTACTGCATTTATTCATAATTTTCTCCAATTGTTCCTCTAAAAGGCTTAAAAATTAGATAGGTTTTATAATTTTTCATTAATGCTGTAAAGGATACAATGTATTTATTGTCATTATTATATGTGAAATCTAATGATAAATGTTATTAGTTCTCCAAAAATATTATTGAACAGGAAAATATTTGGACTATGAAACTTTTAATGAATACTTGTCTTTTTTTAGCAGGATATAATAATAACAGCTATGTAAATTAAACACACAAGTATATAAATTAAATTTAAAAATGTCACTTCCTCATCTTTTCTTGTAATTTAATTTCTCTGGCCATTTCTAATGCTTTGATCTATGTTAAATTATTTACAAAGAAAATTATCTTCAAATGCAATTGTTTCCAGACTAAATTAATATAGTTTTTATAAAATAATGGAGGTTTCAAGCATCTATATATGCGATGATAGATTTATAATTAGGTGAAATAAGTGCTAGCAAAAGGCCTCAGGCCTATGTGGAGCATCGTTAAGAATGTGTTTATGAATGCTAGGTTACATAACGCAAATTGTTCTTGTTTATCTCTTCAAGGAAGAATTTTATATTTCTTGAGTTAGTTTATTTTATATGTTTATAGAAAATATTACATTGTTTATGTCACAATATGATGGAAAGTCTATCCTGCATTCATTTTAATTTATAGAAATACAATTTATTATAATTTAAAACGCTTATTGACTTCCCGGTCCCGACAGACTTTTTCCAAGTCCATTCTTCCTTGGGATTTTTCCTTCCTTTTTCCACCATCTTGCGCAAAATCACCCTTACCTGTTTTCCGTTGATTATAGAATTTCCTAAAAAAATGCAATATTTGCCCCCAGTATTGACCCTTCTGTGGTGCTTCATACAATGTTAAACATGCATGTTTTTTTTACATCTATTATTACTTCTTCATAATATTTTACTTAGCTGAATTTGAAATAGGTTTTTATTTCAACAAAAATAACATCAAAAGTTTTCATTTGCATTGAAGTGCATAATGAAGCAATATTTGTATTCCCATCAGAAGAGTAAATATAAAAAAATAAAAATGCTGATTTATGAAATCCTGCAAATTTTTCTCATACCTGCTTGTGATTGTAAGCGTATGGCCTATGATTTGGACGAGGTTCTGTGAATGCAACTTCTTCAACAGGAATCTCTGATTGTGCTGGAACTGGATGTGAGGGTGTGTCCACTGATGGTGATGGTTCATATACTTCTGCCAATCTTTCAATCTGAGCTCTCTTAGATTTATCAGGCAGTGGATACTTGTTGTTATCTGCAATATCTTGACCACTGATATCCTTAGATGTCATAGAACTGGCCACAATCAACTGTTTTCTTCTCTTCTCTACATTTTTTGGTTTTATTTTCTTGCCATCATGAGTAATTGGTATCCATTTCTTGGGATATGGTGAGGTGGCTCCTTTCACTATTTTAATGTTAGGTAGGGGTTGATCATCTTTTCTAACAGGAATAGGCTTTTTATAGGAACCCTGTGAGGAATCTGACCTTGGAATAGACTGTGTCTGAGCCCATGGTATAGGTGCTGATTCAGCTGGAGGAGTTGGGAAGGCCCCTATGGGAACAAACCCAGAATATAAAGGTTTTTGGCTCTTTTGTTGCTGTGGTGTGAAGAATGGTAGAAACACTACTGGATTTCCAGTCTTTGTCTCTTGAGGCCTTTGAAATATAGGAGAAGCATGGAATGGAATCGGTGTAGGTGCTGAGTATGTCCCAAGAGATGGACTGACTGCCAGCAAACATATCAGTAATATCTGTTGTAGAGAAAGGAAATTCAAATTAAACAAACAATTATTTCCTTCATGTATCTCATCTTAAAAATATTGGACTTATGAGCTGAGTTAATTTTATGGAGCAATTAAAGTTAAAGTTGGATAAGTGAAAGTCCAAGGGACTTGCAATTTTTTCATGCTTATAGAAGTTTTTCACTCCTCAAGTTTCTCGCTTATAGTGGTTCCGGAGTAGCTTTTCTCACTTATAGAGTTCTTGATTATCCAGGTCTAGCATTTACTTCTCTTCCTTAGAGAGATATAAATATACATTGAAATAGGTTGGGAAATGTCCTGGTTATAAAAGAATAATACGTAACTCATTATATAATTATCAAAATACTTTATCATGTAACAATATTACGTATTACAGTTTAAGAAATCCACCAGTTTCATTTCTTTTTTAGTTTTGGTATTTTGAACATGATTTTCATGCTCATAAATTCATAAAAAAATGAATATCAGTCTCCTCCTTCAGCGATTGACACTTGTAAACTAATTTGTCCACAAGTATTAGTGCTAACCTGACCCCTTTCAGGCAAAAAACCTTTGTGACCTGTCTGCATATGCATGAAAATATAAATAACGTGAAACGATTTTTATTCTTTATGGTATGTAATAATATGTATTCTACAACCGTAAGACCATTTTTTATTCCTAAGGAGAGCTTCAACCTTATATTTGCACTTCAGGTCTTCCATATCCTAAATCCACCCCTAGTAAGCAGGGTATATTCAATGGCATTATTCAATGAAATTGCTAATGAATAACGAGGATAAATGAGAAGGAATTATAGCTCTGCAAATGCATGTAATGCATTGATTCATCCATTCCAATGATTAGTGTTGACTTTAAATTCTTATGAGGTAGGTAATCTCCATCATTACCCTTTTGAATCCGTCACTGAGTCATCAAACTGTTTTAGTGTTTGATGCATATTTTATACCAGTTTCACAAGAGATGACGCAAAGGGAAATCGTAGGCGTATCTGAGGTCAATAACTGTGTACCAAGTTTGTTTTGTCTTTTGATGGAGGCCGTGTCACTCTATATCAAGACATCGGCACCTTTTTGCATCCTAGTCTCACTCGCCCATTCACTATCGCGTTAGAACGCCTCAACCTCGATGAGCCGTGGCCGTCAATCTTTTTTCGCTCCCTGCTCTTTTTTGCATTGCACTCCTCTCACTTTATCGTCCCACTTGGTGACTTTCTTACGCTGGTTTCAACAGCTACACACCCAAGAGGGAGGCAAGGAGGCCTACGGAACACCACAGATATACCGTTTACTGAGTGCTTCTAAATTTTTAGATCTCTTCATTGTATCGGAGGCGCCACGGTCCCTTGCACAGGTTTCCGTTAAATTGAAATCGCTCATTTGATTTTGTTTTCTGTGGAGATACGAACCCAGTGGTGCATTCAAGAGTAATTTTAGTGGCGAGAGGGAAAGTACACTATTTTTTTAGGTCGTTAATTTTTTTGCTATTCTTTATTCCATTGACGTTTGTGAGTATTGTTATTTTCATTCATTCTGTCGTGCCAGGTTCCTGTTCGTTTTTTTGCGCTGAGAAATGTTTCATTGTGGTTGACTTTCTGCAGTATTATTAACTATTCAAAATATTATTTTAAATCTTGGTTTTGTTTACAGATAATCCAAATTACGTAAATTGACAATGATTTATTCAGGAAGTTTCCCGAGTGGAATTTTGTAATAATGTTTTTATTTGACCTATTCGGTATCGTAGTCATAATCCTGCCAAACTTTGTTGAAATGCATAAAAGACACGGTAGATAGAGAGATTCTTACTGATCCTTTAAGAAGGTCCTCAACCACTTTGGACACGCGTGCCATAGGTTCGTAACCCCGTCGCTGTCACGGAAAAATGTATCGTCACCTTTTGAGTCTAATTGGTAAGCCAAACTGAGAGGTGCACCACTCGGCCGCATATGAAACCATTAGAGCGCACTGGAGTGGCGTATTGCCTACTTTCGAATAGTTTAACTTCGAAATTGTGCGAAGAAAAACGAATGTAATCACAAGGAAACGTACGTACAATCATTTTCAAGTTTTTTTCTCTGCTTGACGGCCAAACATTGGATTTAAAATTACTGCTGGCGCAATATAATTTGCAGGTAAAGTGGAAAGCATTGGTGGGGTGGATGTTTTGGAAGTTAGCGCGAGTGTGTGGAATGAAGGATTCGTGTAGAGACAGACCCTCGCCTAGTTGAGGTTGCAGTGGTTTCCGGCTGAAACAGTCCACGGAAAGGAATAATTTTCTTTTTCTGCTGATATCTAATGACTTCGATCATTGACAAAGGAGAAAATAGGAACAGTAGTGTTAATCCCAACATTTTTACTTTCCACTCTGGTTTTAGAATAAACATTTTATTTTTTAGTAATGTTGATTGTTGTAATATTTTTTGGCAAATAAGTGCTATATAAGTGAAAGATATCATTACGACATAGGAAATGGAAGTTCCTCACCAATGAAAACTATTTTGCTGCTCTCTGCTCTATTACAATCTTTAACCGGCAGTTCAGATCCTCAACCGGCAGAAAAAAGCCGGGAAAAGAATCTTCTTTTAGATAAATTAATTATTCATAGCTCATTTGCTACGTTTAAGGCCTGTTTCACATGGTAAGGAAAAGAGATAGTCGTCTCAGGGCGCAATGTAAAGGGGGTGGTCTAATTTTGTTTGTGACTAAAATCGCGTTCCTCTTTCTCAATCGTTTGAATTTCAGAGCACAATATATCTCTTATTATATAATATATCTGAAAAAAATGAAGAACAACATATGATCCTAAAGTGGCTCAGTACTTATCAAGTTAACGAGACGTTGTTTTCCGAACTTATTATCTCCAAAGCAATGGAATAAATATGATTCCGAGATAATTGGAGTGAGATTTCGTTTTTCCCTTCGTATTTATCCCAAAGCATAATATTTTCTGAGCTAATTTCCATTAGTGAAAACCATAAAATAAATTGTGCGAAATAAATTATTTAACAATTCAAAATCAACAACAATTATTTGTACATCTATCAAGTGATAATTTTAAAGTCTTGTCTTGAATAACATTAGTAGTCATGACGAATTGTTGAATTAAAACCAAGGTTTTTGAACAACAAAAAAGAAAACTTTTACTAATCCACAATATATGAATCATTGGCGACTCATTCATATATTGTGGATTAGTAAAAGTGATAATTTTTAAGTCTTGTCTTGAATAACATTAGTAGTCATGACGAATTGTTGAATTAAAACCAAGATTTTTGAACAACAAAAAAGAAAACTTTTACTAATCCACAATATATGAATCATTGGCGACTCATTCATATATTGTGGATTAGTAAAAGTTTTCTTTTTTGTTGTTGTTGTATTATTTCAACAAATCGTCATGATGTCAAGATTCCACAAAGTAACGGCCTCCTCAGTGAATTTTAACATTAGTAGTCCTGGAACGTGAACCTATGACCATTTTGGAGCGTAACTGTTGTAGAGGGCAACTTTAATTATTTTAAAATCTTGTAAAATCCACTGCACAGCGACTACGAGCGTGATAAAAATTGACGGAGTTGTTACTAATATTGAAATTATTTAACATTTCTCCGTTTATAATTTATCTTTATATTTACAAAGCATGATATTTCCCTTATTCTCGCGTTTCTGCTGACGTATCTGTGGTGAATATAGTTATGGATGAGGTAACATTGATGCGAGAATGTCGATTCGCGAATAAGTATTAGAGGATGAGGAGGTTTTGGAAATATTTCAAACATGTAATATCTTGAATTCGTAATGTTATTCCAAAATACTCGCTCTTGACTCGTTGAAAGTTTACCAATTATGAGCGTTAAAACTCTCAATGGAAATTCATTTTGATAGCGAAGGAATCGACTTCTGTTTGATTAATTTTTCTAATGAAAAGAAGAATTTCCTCAAGGGAGGGCCTTCTTCCTTATTTCGAGTAGATGTAAAAATTTAACCCAAAGAAACAAAATAGTTCTTCATTGGTAATATATTTTCTATCTTTGTATGATATTTTTCAACAGTGTAGGATTTCTTTGAATAATAATACTTCCCATTTTATTTTTACGTCATGTGATAAATGAGATTGGGAAACAAAATTATTCAAATGCATGTACATTTTCAGGCAGCGTCGAATAGGCCGCCAGGAACGTCTCTAAAGCCGCATGTGGCTTGAAGGCCGCAGGTTCCCAATCTCTGGTGAAACCGTTCCTTCGGCTGTATTTGCTCTCTGGGCTTCTGGATTATTTTCTTAGATTGGCTACCACTCTCTCCCCGTTGAAACTTCCCCTAACTACTTTCTACGATTCTCTGACCCTCTTCTCCAGATCCGCGTCATCCCGCCTCTGCACGGATTAGTTTTTGCGTGCGTTACCGACTTGCTGAGGCGCGAAGAAGTCTATATAGGTCTCGGGAATTGGTGGACGGGAAAAAATGCGTGTGACGCGGTTTAATCGCTTTCTGCTTGGGCTGTTATTAGATGTGGCGCGAGAGAGTTTTCATTCGCTTTTCACCTTCAATCCACTCCACACCTACTCAACGACCGCTGTTCTAGCGGGACGTCTCCGAGCCACTCCTGTGGTTCACGCCTCTCGGTTCCTCTCCAATTCGGTGTAATTATTCGACTGATAAATGAAACTGTACGGTGACTGCACCTAGTCGCGTGCAGGGCGTCATTTTGATGTCGAAAGAAACCCCTACTGCGGGATTTTGCGCTTTTTTGTATGTTTCGCTACGTAATTTAGTTTCCTCTGTTTCATCACTGGATGAAAGGGATATTGAAAGAAGCCTACCTTAACTCAGTAAATTTATATTATACACTTTACTTTTAATACTTTGTTTCTAAATGAAGCGAAATTATTTTTATATACATATAATGATTACTTGCGCATTGGAGATGTATTCCATTCTGTGACCTTTTCAGATGGCATTAAGAATGTATATTCCTATTAATTGAATCTTAATAGATGTGCTAATCATTCATAAATTACGATACTGGAATCTCAAAACGTACCTCTTAAAATGTAATGTAAGATGTCTTTATTCATTCTCGTTAGATGAACAAGAATAATTCCATGCTTTTCAGATGAGTAAATATTTAAAACTATTTCCGAATACATTTTTCAACATTCATTCTTAGAAAAGTTCCTCAAATTCATGATTCTCATGTACCCCATAAATTAGTATGCACTCGTGTTCCGGATAATCTACTCCATTTGTCAAAAAACGGTACTTCTTTCTCTGTTGATTTAGGCAGTGATAGTTAGATATAATCGGTCCCATTTATCGTAAACGGTATATGCATCTTCATTACGACTATTTAACGTTAATTCTTGAAGTTAAACTAACGACGTTTTCATTCAAAATGAAGCATTACCGTGAAAAATAAAACTAGCTCAAAACGAAACGCTTTGAATAAATACTGATGTTGCGGTCATGAATCGATACCGTGGTTCGTCTTTTTGAGTCGTTTTATCATGATCTAGTCAATATAAAGGCTTTTGCCTCGAGTATTCTTTAAATTCTTATACCAAGTCAAGATCGGTTCTTTCAAAATCATTCCAATTCATCCTTCAGCTCATAATATTATACAGCGTCAATATATTCTCGTCAAAAACTTTACTTATTCAGTAGCTTTTTAAAAATATCTAGTATTATGAAAGTGAAAATGTCTTACATGGAAAGAAATGCTATGTTCTAAAGTTTATATGGAAAACGATTTAGTTCAAGAAATGGATGTACGAATAATAGTGTCAATCCATCCTTAATTGGCGACTTTAAACGATGAAAGTTTTGTTTAATTTTGATTTTGATTGTTTTTGCTACCTATATAAAAGTGAGATATTTTTAATCTTCTAAGTTGCAGGTATTCGAATTTCCACGATGAGCAATAAACGGTGTTTGATTTTGGTTGACTATTAAATTCTCAGAGATATCATATACAGTTGCGTTCGAAAGTTTTGCTCTGCCTCTTTTATATTTTATTTATAACTATAATACACATACCTAAACTTGTTGAGGATATCTCCTTATTCCACCAATATCTTCTCTACGCTCTGTAAAAGTCTAAATTGTTCTTATTCAGGATCATCAGAGACTATTTGAGTAAGTACTGAATAGGACGCCAGCAAGTCCTTGAAAAATCCACGTTGNTCAGCATCGTAGAAACACAATGCAGTTTGTTTCAGTCAATCTAGTCATCTCTAAGTTAAGTCGTTTCTGAGATAAATAGGGGGACGGACAGACATTTGCTTTTTATATATATGATACACATACCTAAACTTGTTGAGGATCTCTTCTTATTCCACCAATATCTTCTCTACGCTCTGTAAAAGTCTAAATTGTTCTTATTCAGGATCATCAGAGACTATTTGAGTAAGTACTGAATAGGACGCCAGCAAGTCCTTGAAAAATCCACGTTGGAACTGTTGTCTTTGAGTGTCCATGATTATTTTCCTGAAATTCATAGGGAAAGCTTACATGAGTCCTCTGGCTGAATCTCAAAGATTTTTAACGAATTCGAAATTCTTGATGCAATTTTCACTTGAAAGGTAAATATCTCTTTTTATGCATCCGTGTCAGATCGTAAATGCAAGCCAGGCTGAAATACGCTTAAGTTCCGTGAAATCCAAAGGAAACGGATTACCCGATGGAGCAGATGATGCGACATTCCGCTGAGATTTCAAGGTTCGGTTGTTTAGTTAATACCGTTCCGTTACATTTCCTTTTCTTGCTGGTCTGAACGTCAGAAGCGGTCAGTTTCACTGAAGTGCCTCTTTACTGGGAAAATAGCTTTCGTTTGTTGGGAATAAATTTACCCACTTCTGAATGTGTTTAACTAGAAACTCACGAACATCAGTTTTATCGATGTTGTGAAACTGCACCTTTAAATATATATTTGGTAGCTTCAAGCAAATTTGATCTGCTTATGAAAAAATTTGAAATTTGGTCGAAAACAGCCGAAACAGAATTATAACCTTTCTACAAACAGATATGCCTTCATTACATTCGTTTTTAACTTAATAAGTCTCCGTGATTTATCTTTAATGTTCATGACGAGCATGTTGGTGCTGAACGAGCTGTTGGTGTTGGTGGGAAATGTTAAGAGTTTAGTCGAGAAAAATTACGGTATGCCACTAGGAAAACGTTCTTTTGTGTTCTCGGTAATTACCTTTCAACAAGGTTTCATACCTCAGCGAAAATCTCTTGGTTGTCATTCAAAGAAAAGAAGGCTGGGTCGTTTTGAAGACATGTTCCGTTTTCTGTGGTATGTATATTTTTTGTTCGACAAGTCTGCTTAAGTTAATCTTTCCCATCAATTTCCACCAGTTTATCTGATAATGATTTGTTTTTATCTTCTATTTAGATACTGTTTTGATCCTTAAGCCACGAAACATATTTTTGGATTTCTTACTTTTCTTTTTTCATTATTCTTCTCTCGATAAAAAGTATATGTTACTTTGTAAAAATTTCATTTTAGCATTTTAGCGCATTAAAGTTTGGAAGTTATGACTGAGTAATCATATCTTTCCGTAGTACTTAAAAGAAACAACGAACAGTTGTACACATAAAAAATAAGGGGGTAGAAAAAAATATTGCCTGATAGTCGTCTGAGCTTCAGGTAGTTAATGAAATCTGTGTAAAATTACGAAAGTTATGAAAGACTCTCTGCGAGATTTTATCTTAGTGCTACCATTTGGAGTGTCTTACATCATAGACATTTTGTATATATTGAATCTATTTTTTGTCGAACTCCGAATCGAAGCCTATAACACACTGAAAATACGAGTATTTTATTTTTCCGATATTAGCAAAATTTTCATTTTTAAATCAAAGTAAGAAAATATGCAAAACTTTCATTCCAAGAAATATAGTTTAAAACTTTTTTCGACGAAACTGTTATATTTATGGTAACTTGCACGATATTTTCTCTTGTATTTTAGCTTTGCAAATAATTTCATCATTACTTCTTTGGAATATTAGTTTTCTGATATTCACGAGTTAGGATCGGAATTAGTTTGTAATAAATACTCGTCTTAATTACTTCTGTCGGTTAAAGTGAAGCTGTTGGCAAAAGTTGTTGTATCGACTAGGCGTGACCTCTGTTTCACGAATGAATGGATATTTGCAACCGATACAGTTTTCTATATTGTGAACGATAAATGAGTTATTAAACTACTCCTCATTACATCAGATTTTGTCTGCAGCAAAAATCATCAATGTGAACAAAACAAAGTAAAAACCCTGACAGGAAAAAGGTTGGGATTGAAAAGATTTCTAATAGAATAGAATATAATAGAACAAAAATTCAAAAAAGTTAGGAATAAATAATCTTATACTCGATGGATATACGCGTAACGCTCGGTACTCTTTAATATTACATTATCTTCTTGTAGCCGTTCCACATTAAAAAAATGCTCCACGTAGGAATAAGACTACATATATAATACATTAATGTATTATATAATCCCATAAATTTATATGGTTGCATCTAATTCCTATCAATAACTTGCAGGGACAAGATCTTTGACATGTTTCCTGCAAAAGTTATGGCCTTTCAAAATAATTCATGTTCACCAAATTCTGCAAAATTTTTTACTTTAAAAATTAATAACACAGAAAAAAATTTTTCACTGAGCTGAAACTTTTCTGTTAATGTTTTATCGAGGAGGTTTGCAGGCAGAAAAATTTTCAAAACTTTTCAAAAATAGAGATAAATTTCTGTCCGATTTTCTATGGAATGGCCCATCCCTTTTTATGTTCTGAGGTAACAGAAAAGACCCATGCATATTACATAGGTAGACCTCTCTGAACTGCTGGAGCTCCAAGAGCATTATGAAATATCCTTTCTTTCGTTGGCATTCTCACTCCTTAGCTTAACGGTATTCATGTATTTTATGTGAAATGATTAGTTTCAACAAATTACTGCAGAGGAAGATTTTAACATTCGAAAAGGTGTATTTTCAGTTTATTTATATAAAGAACAATTAACTTTAATTCAATACGGGAATGATTATGAAACTCGGTAAAGAAGAAATATGTTGAAATGAATGACAGCTATTCCGTCTTTTTACGTAGCGAGATTGATAATTCATTTCAGATCGGTGTATTTACGCAAAATATATAAATTAAAATCAAAATTAAAATTAAATCTTCAGAAATTGAATGCGTTCCTTGCCTTTGGATTCGAAGGCTTTATAGCCTAAATCTATGTAACCGGACTATATTTAATAGGTCTCCATCTCTCTTACTCACCTCAACGAATAGCCAATTGGGCAACGCGTTCGACTTCAGTGAAAGCGGTCCTGGGTCCGAATCCCGGTGGGAGACTACGTGCGAAATGACCTCAGCTGTCGAAGCACTTTTAACATTACTACTACTACGAATGCTAACTACGTATTCATATCTTATGGTTCAAATATTTTCTTTGCGAGGGAAATTCATCTATTAACTCCTATTTTTCTTTGAAAACACAAAATTACATCTTAACATCCCTGTCATATTCAACAAAAATTTTTAAATGTTTAAAATGCTTAAAATGTTTCAAATGCTGTTATCAATAAATCGATAATATCGATATCACATGTAAATTGAATTTTTCAATTCATTTATTTTTTCAATCAATTCAAGTATTCTATTTGATATACGGTAAGCTTTAATTCCGAAATACACACGGTTCGATTAATCGGAAGTCGTTGAGTTCTAGATTTATAAAGGAAAAAAAGGTGACTAGAAATTTCCGAAATATGAGGTGCTACCAACATGTTTCCGAAACTAGAACCACAGGAGTAAACAGACCCGGTCAAATGCAGCGAAGTAGAGTGGTGTATATTCTGAGTCAGTATAAATAGCGACTCCATTGTAAGTGGGTGCGTTCGTTGTTTCCAGGGCCGGCCATCTGGGGGGTGCGACGGATGCTATGCTCCGGGGTCCCGCGATTGAGGGGTCCCCAACACGATCAAGAACTAAAATAATGTACTCTTTCCTGAAGTATTTAATGTATTACCAAAAACAAAGTTACGCATTAAATAAACATGTATTAGTAATATATGTTCGTATTTGTAATTTTTTTACTTTACAAAAAATTTAGGGCCCCAAATGGTTTCTTGCACCCAGGCCCCTTTATAGAGAAGGCCGGCACTGGTTGTTTCTGAACAGTTTTTCATTGTTGTTCATGTTTGCGACTTTGTGAGGTCGCATGCATATCAAACGATCATTTTGAAAGAAGCGATCATCATCGGGTGAATATCGTATACTATAACAGTGCTCCGCTGGCATCGGTTATTGGAAGTAAATGTTGCCCCAATTTTGGAAAAAATTGGTTCCTTCTCTAATTCAAAACATTTTCTGCATCTTTAAGGAAGCAGCCGTTCGGATTATGGTGACTTATATTTTCACGTATATAGCTCTTAAAATCTCTTCTCATACCATAGGAGACGCCCTTGTTCCCATTGGGAACGGCAGATCGGAAGCTCACTGTAAAACCATGTATAAACACTTGAAAGAATGATTAATTGCTCTTGTGTAATAATCCAATAATTGACGATGCCTGTTTGGTGCTACCTATGATTAATATGCATTTTATCACGGCGCGGGTTAAATGTTTCACGAAATAAAAGTTTCCACGTACCGCCGTCGCCTCCATCGAATGCGTCGGTGTATCTGGTTCCGTACCCTTCACTCCGTCGACTCCTCAGCGACCACTGATCGACACAGTCCTCAAAATACGTAATAACGGGAATCGGGATAATCGCCCTTATATATATACTCTATCTCTCTCCTTCAGAAGAAAGGGAAAAAGGCGGATGGAGAGTCTCCGCTCGAGCTTAAAACACTCGAAGAAATGGGAGAAAGTGTCAAGCGGAGGAGAGTGTTAGGGGAAGTGCCGACCAGAAGCAGGGGCGTCGCTGCTACTCTGGAAGGCGGGGGCGGGGCTGATGCACAAAAAAGAGCTATGAAGAATCGGAGGTTCGGCCACGCGATGCGACAAATGGAAAAAAGAGCGCCTCACGAAATGAGCGATTTTGAAGAACGGGCATTCCTCTATTCGTGCGCGGCCGTTACAGACACGGCGCCGTAAAAATCGCTTGCAAAACGACAATCGCTTTCTAAATAATGTATGGAATGTCAATAAGAGGGCGCGCAATTAGGTACGGGTTCCGCGTGCTACGACACGTTCGATTTCGTTCGTTCAATTGGTTGGGCTTCTGAAGACTGCGTATTCCACGGTGCGTGGTTCTTTGATTGAAAGAGCTCTCATCCGGTTACATGATGGAGGGAATAGAAGAGCAAAGTAACCCCATCTGGAAAGATTTCATGAATGCTCTGGCGGAAATTTTCAACTTGTCTGTAATAACATTTGTTAACGATAATAATTTGTTTTTAATGGGAATTTCTGCCAGAGAATTTAAATATATTTATTGTGGATGATTCGTTATAGGTATCCCCTTAGTTACCACTTCGCACATCCTTCGTTCCTCAAACTTATCCGTTTCAGGCTCCTGTTTTTCTCAAAAATTTATTGAGAACTCCAAAAGATTACTGTCACTTCGAAATCTGACCGAATCACTTCATTCTCATGTGTTTTATTTGCTTATTTTAGAGCCATCTTGTCCTACCATCCCTATTGTTCCTTAGTTACACCCTTAATTCACTCTCCTAAACTTATTTCAAACCCATCACTTACGACCTCAATTCTTATCATACCCTTTTTGTTCAAGTGCGCGCTTCATGCCTTTAAGGAAGAATATTACCAATGCGTTCATCATAATAATCTAAAATCTCTAGGTTACCTGTATTCATATCTAAATTACTAGCGTTGTTATTCTTACTTCTCTTTCTTTGGACGTTGTAACACCAATTAGTAAGAAAAATGAGCGTATTTGGACCGGGGCCGTCACTGGAAAATTTCCAAGGGAGGGATAACTGAAAAATTACCGATATAGGGTATGCTTCAAAACATAGGCAATTTAAAACTTGTGGAAAAGAGTTTAATGAAATACACCTCTGAAAATCTTATTATTCAAGATTTTCTTTCATAATACTATGTCAATTATTTTTCTAAATATCTGGCGCGTCATAGTACTTATTTTATATGAAAGAGGTTCAGTGATGGGCGATCACCCATCCGACTTGCTTCTATTACTTAAAATTTTAATTTTTTCCTGACTCTAAATAGATGAATGGTATATTTAATTAATCCATTACGATACAATCTGAATTACTTAATTTAATGCAGCTTTATACCCTTCTCAATAATTCCACAAGCAAGTTCATTTGGAACTGACGTATTCTTTCGTTTCTGTTCATTGTAATAGACATAGGTACATTCTGCACGAATTTGGACTAGCAGATCTTTCTCAAGAAAAATATGCATTAAAAATTATTGATGTCAGATAATCGAGGAATTAGGATTACAGTTTCCTTTATATATGTGATGGGATATGATTTCGCTACTCCCTTGGAAAGCCTCTAGATCCGTCACTGTTTCTCGCAAATTTTCAGAAATACTAAACCACAAAATCTAAATATATCTAGGTCCAAATTTGGTTCAATTATCTATAAAATAGTTATTGGTAGTAGAAAACTGATGACCTGTTTCCTACTGAATATTTAAGGATGAAAACATTTATAATATAAGTCCTTTTTTAATAAATGGATGCAATTTTGCAATCCTAACCGAGATGAAGCTTCTATGACAAAAGTAATCAATTAAACGCTGCATTAAAGGAGCCAGGAGTTTCGAAAATATTGAGCTTATGGAGCATAAGCTTGCTATGAAACGACATTAATGGAATACCACGTGACTTTCAAATTGAATATTTTCGAGCCATTTATAAAAATTACTTTTTCAGCCACAAATGGTCGCGAGAGAAAAAAATAAAAATTTCAACATTAATTAGGAATATTTCTGGAAGCATCCCTATTCCCTCCGCAAAAATCTTCATCTTTTCCTGGTCTTAATCAAGATTAACCCGAGTTTGCTGGTTAGTTTCTGGGAAATACTATCGAGTAACCACAATATACATTTAATTAAATAATTGATAGTTGTGAAATCGATAGAGATTACTCTGAGCCAAGTTTGCTCTTTTGCAACATTAATTTAATTACATTCTTTTACATTACGACAACTTCTGTTTATTTTATATCAAAGATTTCTTAAATTTTTGAATGAATGATCCAGCGAGACTTCTTTGATTCAAATATTAAAGGCAATCTCATAAAAAAACTTATATGTAAGGAATGAATTTTGGAATATTCGCAATAAGATTATGTCATGTATTTCCAAAAAGTGGTTTCAATGAATTTTCAATTGATACACTCGTTTACATGTTTTTTAATTCGATCAATTTCTGGATAAAAGCCAAATAGACGGGATGAATGGTTATCTGTAATTAATTAGAAAATCGATTAGCTCAAGATAATACAAGTGGTGTAGCATATAAAGTAAACCCTCTTGCTTCATACCAACAGGCGGGTTTCATTTTCACGATCATTTCGTAGCGAAACTGTGCAAATCAAACACCGTGAAAACAAATGAACGGGTGACTAGTTGAAAGTGAAAAGGCCTTTTTTCTTAGTTAGTGGGATAATCTCTCGAGAGAAGTTGGAAAAGCGAAGTCTCAAATTGGGGAAAAAATGTTTGCAGATCTAACGTCGGTGGGGAAGTTTAGGAGGAAATGCATTTGTAACGAGGATTTGACAAATGAGCAAAGATTATCCTGCCGAGGGAAGTCTATTAAAACCTCATTTTCGAGAAATCATCCCACCCAGGATTTCCTGTGTTGTCTGAGGTGGTTTGAGTAGTATGACATTCCTCTAATGCAGTCAGCGAAAAGAAAGTCATAGACCAAAGGAAAAAGAGTGAAAGGGATACCTATTCTTTTCCCTTTCGATTAAGGCGATGGAAAAACTTTCCGATATTGTTTTTCCAGTATCTTGTGATGCTACGTAATGGACTAAGGGATGGGTGTTGGAGATGTTCTGCTTCATGAGAGCTGAGGGATTTCTTCTATAAAGATGATTTTTCCTATACTTCCCTCATTTCGCCGGAATTACTTGTAGTTGAATATACGAATTACAATATCGGTCTTGTTGCTGATAACCTTCGAATATTGGCTTTAGTATTAGCATAATTTATAGATGCGATCACTCGTTATATAGAATAGTCGTTATATCGTCGTTATATATTTTTAATAGTTACTCTTCATCGATCACCAAAATTTCGTACAGAATTTTACTGAACGTGTTATCGTGAATAAAATTAAATGAAAACATACGTTATGGTGAAATCATATTAATTGGGGTTAATTTATTTACATGGCTTATTTTATTTTTAAGATTTGTGAAAACCAAGAATTCCTAGGTGTGTTAAATAGATATGCATAATCATAGACGTCTATGGAGATTCATTACCTACTTAATTATTCACTAAAATATAGCGTAATTGCATATCATTTCAGTTCCACAAGCAATTCGTTCGTTCAATTCGTTCGAAAGAAAATTATGCTATACGATAACAGCAGAAATGTCTTAAGGTCACACGATCGATATCATATGAAAATACCTTAGCTCTCGATAATTCTTAAAAGCTAGCTAGTAATTCGAAGGTTGACTTCCAGTCCCCTCGAGTTATTCTCAGGCTATTCAAAGGATGTACCATTGCCATATTTACGATTACGATTTATTGTGTATGAGTGATGTTTGAGTTTCTGAGATAAAATCCTCTCAATTGAGCGTCTGTGGGGGGACGTTGGAAATTGTTTGTTGTTGCCTTGGTTTAAGACCCAGTCATATAGATATTTTCCCTTTCTGTTTTTCCTCTTGTTTTAGCTCTACGTTCAAAGGTATTGCGTTTCCTTATTTAATGTATGTTTAAAGACTTTGTTTAGTTAATTTCTATTGCGGTGAGCCACTCTTGTGTACCATTTATTCTCAAATATTAACTTATTTCCATTGAATGAATGTGCATTACTAAACTAAATAAAAAGTATTTCCTTTTGTTGAGGCAAAAAATGTTTACACGAGGTAGGAATATCTTGAATTTTTCTTACAATTTGAAACAGTCTTTTAATTCTGTGTTTTTGAAATAAAATGCCTATTTATTACCTAAAAATACCTTTATCTATACCTTGTATCATATTGAATGCATTCACCAAGGACCCGCAGAGATTTGGGCACTGTAAAATCTTGCCCGCCGCGTGCTAATATCCCGTATAACTCCACAGAAGATCATTGCGAAAAAAGAGTCAATTTGAACGCTTACTTAGAAGGAATAGATCGGCTTTAATGTATATGCATGCACGTAGAGCATAAAATCTTCTCATTTTTTCTTTAAATACATGAAAACATCCAGTAGATCCTTCCTTGAAAGGGGGGAATACAGTAGCTCCAACCATACGTTTTAGACGGGATAGGTGAGTACTATGAATTGCTCAGATGAGTAACGGGGAGAAGAAACCAAATACGAATGAAATCATTAGAATGAGAAACATAGACTTCCTAATGAATCACCTGGATTTTTCACCGATGCTCTCTGTGTGTATGCAATAGTTTTCCTAATTTAGGGTAATTTATTCATGCAATGTGGATAGATTCACCTGGTTAACTTTCATTGAGATGATCAAAAACCCAAACAAAATAAAGCAAAAAGTATAAAGATTCATGAAACATGAAAATGTGTATTTTTAGATGTTGAAATTATTATGAGTCTTTTTGGTAAATGCAAATCATCAACAGAGAGGAGAAATAAATGTTCCGGAAGCCAACTAATTTTCATAGACGACAGCATTTGAGCCTGGATTGTGGGGGCCGATATACGTAATCGGACTAGTAAGTGCAGTAAAGTTTTAGAGTGCCTCGGCTATATGCATCCATTTTTCTTAGGCAGCATTAGTTGATATAGCAGTCCAGATGTTGTATTGCACACTTCTAACTTTGTCTTCTTCTGTTTTCTACCTTTCTATTCCATCCTGCTTCTATTTATACTATTTTTTATTGGCTCTTCACGTTGTTGGGTTTTGGTCAGTCGAAAGTACTATTATTAAGGCTTCTTCTCTATTCCTTCAAGTAAGGACGAATCTATTAGTTATGATCTACAGTTATAGAAATTAAGAATTACCATTCACCGAGGCAATCTTGGTTCGTTATTGTAGCAGTATTATCTCTCACCCTCTTCGAAATTCTAGCTGGTGCTAATTAGAGCGGAAGTCTCCTATCGTGAGATATTTCATAACATCCGGTATGTTAATAAGTTACTTGATGCGGAGATTTTTGGCAGAGAAAATGTTGCTACAACCCAGTTAGTCATTTTGACACATCAGTAAGAAGGAAAGAAATATCAATATTTATACTTTTATCGTTTTAACTGTCCTTGTAAGAAGCATGGCTCAGAAAATGTTCTCCATTTTGTTCCTGATAACCTGTACTTGGAGCATCAGGATGTATCTGGATACACCTGGCTTAAGTGACCTTTCCTCTGTGGCCGGAGGAAGACAATATCTCACTTACGCGCATTACCGTTCGGTCTCAACGGAGTACTTGCTTTATTGCCAAATGGAGCCAGAGTGCGTTTGCAACCAAGAGGGAGATGGATATGTACTCCACTGTGAGAGAGAAGTGCATGCTAGTATGACAGCAGTTGCGGTGAAGAACGGGAAGTTAGACTTACAGTGTAACGCGACGTTACCATCTGAGGGGTTGAGACACGATTACTATCTTACAATGGGGCTGAAAGAATTCGAAGAGATTAGAGTACAAATGACTGCTTGCCCGGAACCGCCAGGATCATACGCATCGCTGTTTTCGCCGTCATCGTCGCTATCTCATAGTGGACAGTTACCGCGGTTCCCTTTTATCAAAGTGCTTGTGATTGACTGTGTTCTCAGAAAACAGTTTTCCCTCACGGTGAAGCACTTTGAGGGATTGAATGAATTAGAACATCTTGAAATATCATGTGCAGGTCTCCATAAATTACCAGATGATCTGTTCAAAGGGAAATTGCCGAATCTTCTCTATTTAAATATTAGCAACTCGGCTATTGAAGGCTTCCCTGATGGGTTTTTATCCTCCTTACCGAATCTGCAATATTTCATTCTTGAGTCGAACAGAATCCAGGAACTTAGGAGCAGAAATTTTAAAGATGCCGCCTCTTTACGTACTTTAGTCATTAGTGAGCGACTATTAACATCCCTGGGAAATGATCTTTTCAGCTTCGTTCCGAACCTGGAGAGTTTTTCTCTGAAGAACAGCAGCGTAATTGTACTTCCCATGAGCTTGGGAAAACTTGTGAAATTGAAGTCTATAACTTTAGTAGCAAATAAGATAGAATCCATTGAGAAATCTCACTGTGCCTTGTGGGAAAGAATGAGTAATATAAGAATAGAAGACAACCCATTGAAAAGTGTCGATTTCGAGTGCCTCTTTAACTTCGAGAACCTTACCTTAATTAATATAATAGGAACATCCTTTTCGAATCTGCCAGACAAACCTCTGATGTTAAATAATTTGATGAGGGTCGTTATTAGTAAGAATACTGTACCTATTTCACGCGCGTCCCGTTTTATAGTAAGTAAAACACTTGAGGAATTGGACATGGATGGCTCAAACATTAAATCCTTCGATCACGACTTTTTACACAGTTCTCCAAACTTAAGAGTAGTTATTTTGAGCAATAACGGATTTAGTTCTTTGCACGAAGGCTTCTTCTCTCACAATCGGTATTTGAAGAAAATAAATTTGGAAAACAATATGCTAACTGCTATTCCGCTAAATTTGTTTTTTAACAATCCTTATTTGGAGGTTTTGATACTGACAGACAATTTCATTAATCGTCTTTCATCTTCAATGCTTTCTCGCTGTAGCTATTTGCTTTATTTCAATCTCAGGGGAAACAATCTGACGGAACTTCCAAATAAATTTTTATCTAACCTAAATAAACTTAAAATATTTAATATTTCCAACAACAATATTTCAAAATTAGAGGATGACTGTTTTGTAGGTTTACATTCTCTAGTCACTTTGGATCTCAGTAATAATATTTTGGCTGATTCGAACATGACTTGCTTTCTCAAACTGGCAAATTCGAAAGAGCTGTTTCATTTTAACCTGTGTGGAAACGCCTTTTCTTCGATTCCCCCACTCCACATTCGCTCGTTGAGACATTTAAATATATCAAATAATAATTTAAATATTTTAGAAGTGACAAATTTTCGAAACTATTCTGAACTCAAGACACTTGATTTATCAAAGAATACCTTGAAGACAATGTCCAAGTCAGTTTTCGTTGCTTTCGTGAATTTAATCTCGTTAGATTTGTCATTTAACGAATTAACTGAAATACCAGAAAGGGCTTTATACTATGCATCCCAACTGCGGAAACTCCTATTATCTAGAAATAAGATTAGGAAATTCGATATCTGCATAATAGCCAACAATAGAAATCTTGAAGAACTTGATGTTTCAGGAAATGGACTTCATTCTATTGGACATTATGGGTCATATTGCGACGGCGAAATAACATCACTTAAAAAACTGGACCTTTCAAATAACGAAATTACTTTTACTGACTCGAATTGGATTTTTGACAATGACAGGAAAACGTGGGGGAGCATATCTCCTTTAATTTACTTCCCAAATATCGAGGTAAGTTAAAATATACATCTATGTTCTTTAATAAGAAAATATTTTTAAATATGCTTTGAGAAAAATCTGATATAGTCATATAAATATATTCATATAAAGTTATTTGGGATTTCAAATATAATACATTATAATTTAGATAATTTATATGGTTATATATTCTGATCCAAAGATTCGTAAATCATTAGTTTCAATAAACATAATGTCGATATTAATAGGTATTTTCTCTTGGTAGAATATACCTTCAGATCCAAGGTTGTGCAAATATATATGGTTGATTGGTGGATGAGCTATGCGGGATTCGCAGCGTTGTGTGATAAGACCTATGACGTTTCGCCGACTCAGCCGTCAGCTTCTTCTTCTACCTGAAGAAGCTGACGGCTCAATGAAACCTGTACGCAGCGAAAGCCTTAGAATATAGGGTTGATATTCACGGGGCCCGATTTAGAAACTTGTTTGGGGGGCGGAGAACCTGCCAAAGGGGGAGCTTTAAGACAACTTCCTTAAGAGTCCCAATTGACTCTTAAATGCCATTTCGTCATGAAAATTGTAATAGATGCACAGTGGGAAAGCCTCATAGGGAGGAGGGAGATAGCCCCCTTCACCCCCCCCCCCCCTTGGATCCGGAAATGTTTTGTTTTTTTTTCCGATGATAATCCTTAAAAGGTCATGGAATGATACGCACACATTGCTTAGGTTAATTCATAAATATCCCAACATATATCACAATGCATTATTTTGCATGCATGCATTTCGATTCTTAAATTACAAGAACGAAATTATTTACATACTTAAATTACAAGAACGAAATTATTTACATACTTAAATTACAAGAACGAAATGAAATCAGTCTATTTTCTATTTTTAAGATAAATGCTGAGAGGAACTAGAAATTAAATTTCTCGCATTTATTCGACATTCGATCAATTTTATCTATGGCGTGAGATATTTGACTCATATTCCCCTCTTATAAAGGGCCATATTGAGATCTTTCAAGATTTTTAAGTGCTAAAATCCTTTCACAGAAGGTATTTTTCATCCGCAGGAGATAATGCTTGCCAACAATTCTATCTCCACGGTATTCGTGGACTGGAGAAACATGTTGGTCAATCTTCGCATTCTCGATTTACGGTACAACAAAATCAAGTATTTGACGCATCAAGACATGCTGTTTCCAACGACAATCCTTCACACCGATGGCCAACGGGAACCTGTTAAGTGTTCCCATTCTCTGCAAGTTGACTTGAGGCACAATCTTATCACAGGAATGGAACTGCCAAAAAATATGGTATATGGAATAATTATTCGAATTACAAGTCTATTTTCTAATTACTAATGATTATTTTGCAAAATATTTCTTTGATCAACCAATTTCTTGTTGAATTGACCTCATCTTTCCCATGCCATTTGATGGAAGTTAGGGAAGATGGAAAAAAACCTGAACGATTTCACAAACCTTAGTTTATTGCAAAAGTATAAAAAATTTGGAAGAAAAACGTCTTTTCTCACTTGAACTTCACTTTCCAAACTCTAATATTTGGAATAGTTGGGTTTTCATCAGTTTTTAATTTCAGAACAATCAGTAATTGTCAAGACGTATCTAAATTTAATAAACATTGAATATAGTATTATTGTTAAACTTAAACATATATATTCTTTTCTTGCGTTTATGTAGTAAAACGTTAGTTAGTACTACTTTTCTTTATTTTTGTGGTGAAAATTTTAGTTGGTGAAGAGAAAGAGAGGAGAGTGTTTTTCTAATGTTACGATGATGTTGGAGGACAATCCTTTCAATTGCGGATGTGATGTTATCAATGTCCTACGATTATTTGATGGTGATGTGGTTCTCACCAGTGAACTGCGGAAAACCGAGGGTGTGAACTGGATATCACCTGCAAAGATTGAGCCAGGCAACCTCAGCTGCTGGTAAATAAAAATAATAAATATGAAGCAGTGATAATTGTTAGAGATCCGGAGTTAAGATGCCATGGTTACTTAAAATGTCCATCTGTAAAACTTTACAACTGTATGAGTGTAGCCGGCGCGTCGAGTTATCAGTTATTTTAAATAAATTATAGAAAAACTCAAAGGATTAAAGAAATAAACCATTATAACTCTTTTTCAAACTTAATCGAATTAATGCTGATGCTCATAAACTAATTGTTTTATGAAACCTTTCTCGAGTAATACATTTAAGCTACAAGATACAGCATTCCTTTCATGACTATGTTGATGTAAGTTGCCTTTGGAAAGCAATTCTTCTTTCAACTTCAGAAAAACAAATTTCTTACCTAGGTAAAATGGAAGTAATCTTTTTCATTAATTTCAGGATTCCTGAAACAGTACGTGGAAAGAGAATTACTGAAACTGAAACTTGGATGCACCATATTATTCCGACGCTCGGAGTTTGCTCTTTGCTGGAAGACTGATGACTGATATTTGGACTCAGTTTGTGAAAAATTTGTTTGTAATGTCGAAACTAGAATTTCAGATTTATTAGATGGCAGGAAAACTCTGTATTGCCTTATTGAAGTTAAAGACTTGCCAAGTTGTCCAAAGTGGGCGAAAGAGTAGTGAAAAGGTTGTTTAACTTATTCAGAGATTAGGCCACAGAGATTATTTATTATTAAGCGTAATTTTTACTGATGAAGCTCTTTGAGTATATTATACTCTCTATTAGATATTTAGAAATAAATTCCATTATTAAATCGCATCGGAGTTTCGAAATTTTAATAGAGCTAAAGACGCGTGAAACCACTCTTGTATATCCCTCTTGACTTCATTCCAACCCATTTAATTGCTGGACTACGATGGATCCCAACTAACGATCTATCCAGCTATAAAATATCTCAAACAGAATTAGTCCACTCCAAAATATTGCATCAAGAAGATGTAAAGTGAGGTATCTTCTTGATGCAATATTTTGGAGGGGGCTCATCTCCGAATTTATGCGCGTAGTAAAATCATCAAATTGACGATTTTCTAAAGAGAAGCATTTCTTATAGTGCTGATTAAGTAGCTTCGCTTTTTCTACCGATTTATTGATGGTTTATCCCTTTTCGCTGATAGGGCTAGGTACGGAAGATTGGTCTCCACGTGCCTCACGAACATACGACCAAAATTCTTTCTGATCGCCACCTAGTAATTCAAACAAGGTTCTAGATCGACACTCCTTTAATGATATGAAGGTGAAGAAGTGCGTTGCTATGCGGTGCGTCGCGTTCCACTGACGTTATTAGCAAACAAAACCAAATTTCAGGATATCCCTTAGAGTTTTGCGTCAATACCTACGAGTTACACTCATCAGTCGCTTATCGTTCAAGGAACATACTCAAAATACTATAGGAAAGGCGAATAGAATACAAAAAGTAACAAGTAGGGGATGCCCATCTAGAGTCAAAGAAATTGCTAAATTTTCTCTCATTCGACCTAGTCTCGAATACAACTGCGCAATCTAGGATTCGCATGAAGTAGGGTTAGTCTCAGATTTAGAGATGGTTCAACGTAGAGCAGCCTGTTTCGTTAGTGGAGATTTCAGGTTCGACCGTAGCGTTAAGGCTATGATAAAATCACTCGGGTGGAACTCGCTCCAGAAGAGAAGATCAGGTTACTGACGAAAACTTTTCAAAAAATTCATCGGTTCAGAATGTTTAGGTGAAATAAAAGACAACGTAATTCCGGTATAAAACGAGCGTGATCTCTGAGAGGTATCAAAGAAGCTTTAGAAAGAGGTAATCACTTAATCAGATTGTACTTCTGGTCGTTCTTTCCTCATAGCATCAGAGAAGCCAATAGGGTAGATTTGGTAAGGTGTTATTAATACGCCCTGCCATACGCCACTGGCGGCTCGCAGGGTACAAATCTATAGCTAAACAATGAAATGGTTGGGGAGGAGAGGATATTAATTGAAATAATTAACTGTCGACGGAGGAAATGAGAGTGTCAAATAGGAGGATTGCTAAAGAAATTAATTGAAGGTAAAAAAATTGCCAAAAAAGAAAAATAAATAAATCCTTTTTCTTCACACTTCTGCTATAACTTTTATCAGTTTGTGGCAACAATAATTTTCAACTTACTAAGTCCTTGAGTCAATTAGCAACATGGAATTGGAAGAACATGGCAACAATAACTCAAGTAATGTCAAACTAGAGAATTAGAATAAACTGGTTTACCAACTTACATTTGCTCGTCTGCATGGGAGTAATAATACCTAGTTCCCGGACGAACAGGCTGTTCTGAGCTATGATAATTTAACGTGCGATCATATTCGTTCCTTTTTTCCGGTCTGCTAAGAACGCTGTACGCTTCATTCAGCTGGACGAACTTTAAATGATTCTTTCTGTCATTCCGATTTTTGTCCGGATGAATCTAAAAGCCAATAACTGAAGATAGCATAACACATAAAAATAGCACATATGAAATAGCTGGTAAGAATAATAACATTAAATAATGATAGAGCTGTGGAAATAATTACTGATAAATGACATGTTATACAACATCTTAAAAATGTTTCAGAAAATACACCATTACAACACAAACGCTATTAAATTTCCGGGAAGCAATCTAGCAGCTTATTTACTTTTATTATTCGCACTGCTCACCTCTTTGGAAAGTTTTATGAAAGCATCTCGCACATCCTTTGTTGTACAGCTAGGTTTCACTTTCAGGACATCATAGTAATTTGGTTTGTTTCTTCTGTTAAATCATGTAGAAAGATATATTAACGGAAATTTGAAAAATAAGTGTTCAAAAATATTAACATTATGAGATTGAATTGAAATCCTTTTAAGAGCCAAAATTATCGCTGATAATATTCACTAATATCCACCCCCTTCATTTACACCGATGCCTAGACAGTTTAACCAGACCTTGATAGTGTTGATGCAAATTCTCTGGAAATAATCAAACCAAGGTCTACACGACCGAAAGGTTTTCTAAAGCAGAGCATATAAAAAAAATACTCTGTGATCATTCGTTCATTATCAAAACTGTGAGTTCCCTGCTGTCCATCAGCACAACCATCCTCAATTTGAAGAAACAAAACCAAACCTTGTTTATATTATTCGCAAACGGTCTTCTGCGACATTTCAGAATTCCACTTGCATGACGAAATGCGAATAAATGTTACCAATTTCATCATTTCAAGACTTATTTCGTTACTCATTTAAGTCAGCGGTAACTCAAAATCAGGGGGGCGCCTCAAAATACTTAACTTAAAGCTTACTAAGTCTTTTTTTATAAGGATAATCCAAAAATGGCATAGCCAATTCCTGGACACCTTTGAGATTATTAAATATCCATATTGTGCCGATTCCTTTTGTTTATGATACCACTATTCCTTAACTTCTGACATTTATTCTTTTTCTTCGATCCGGAATGTCGGCGACGCAATGAGGGTACGTAACCTCAAGATTGCGTAGTTTGATTGTTGATGAATTCTTTATACTTAAATTAATCGATATTTCACTAATAAAATGGATATAAATGAAATAAAATCAAACTTGGAATCCTGCTGTACTATAAGAGTGAATTTTTCCAAATTTTAACGTTGAATGGGTTCGTAATTGAGTATTCGAACGCTAAATCCTCCGTTGAATGTTGCGTGNCACTTGCAACGTGCGCCACTTTATTTTTCACTTTGGATTTCATCCAAAACATAATTAAATATATTTTTCGTTTGGGTACCACAGTTATCACCCTGCTTATGGGCTCCATAAGAGAAAGGTTAATGCAGCATTGCTGGGGAGTCGTTTGTATTGCCCGCTTGGCCGAAGATATTCAATTGTCACACAGACATCTGCCACCCGCTAAAAGGCCGCATTACAAGTACAGTGGTCGAGATGGAAGGCAAGACTTTTCTCAATTTTTCGGTTTACTCGGAGTGAAGAAATTTCTCGTGATATCAGGTATTAGCTTCAGTAGATGCTGACCTTTTATTCTTAAGTAGATATGCAATTATACTCGAGAAATCACTTAATCTGGAAGTGCAAAGGTCGTGCCTGTGAAGTGTGCCGAAGTCATTGATAGATATCAAATTTCGTTTGCAGTTAGGTAAGGAACTCTTTGATATTAAGTGATTGCCATCATTTTCATCTCACGCTCATGTATATAATGGCTCACATTCAGCAAAATAATTGTGAGGAAAGGGAATAGAGATGCATCCTTATTAAACCTTGATCTAACGAGGCCATCTGTATGTTGGCATGTCCTTTAGATGAGTGTTTCTATAACCAACTACCTTTCTTTAGTCATCATAAATAACACCTTCAGATGGAGTGTGACATGGTTGATGATTGTTTCGTTGAAATTCATTAAATGGATAAGGTCGTAAACAGTCAAATTTACTTCATATTAAGTCGTCATCCCAAAGTTTGATCGACAAAGCTCTTTGTCGTATTTATTATAAAAGTTTTAATTTTTTTCGGAGTAATAAATTTAAATTCACGACAATTGTGCCTTAATTTCACCATCATAGAAAGATTTTAAGTATATCTGTTACCGAATACCGAGTCAATCAACATTTATTCAAGCACCAATTTCCTTGATATTTCTATAAAATGTAAATCTCTTTTAATCAGTAGTTCTTAGAAAAATCATTTTTCTCTTGCAGTGTAACTCCTCGAACGAGAGTCAGAAAGGTTTAAACCACCATCTGATTACAATCGTAAGGAGGATCTGTAAGAAACTAAAGTCGGAAGAGCAGCCAATTTTATAAGAATGGGGAGACTTTCAGTGCCTATTGCTGTATGTGCTTCCTTAGAATTACTTTATAGCCATAGCCAGTTCGTCACTCTTGGTGCTTGTTTTTGTTACCATAAGAGACGAGAGCAGGTTTATTGTAGGTACTGGGGGATGAAATCGATAGATTAAGTTCGAATCGATATTTCTCTCCTGAAGGCCTCAGGGCGGTAGGGCATGCCTGCTTTTGTATTTAGATTATTCTGGATTAGATTAGCTTTGTGATCACAAGGGAGTAGCAGATAGGGACAAGGAAGGACGAGCCATCCGCGGCCCATTAGCACAGCTGTGTGAAGGTAGCCAAAGGTGGTTATCCCCTTCCTGAAGGAGGAAAGGCTAGTTTCCTCATAGGGAATAGCTCCCTTGTTATGGAAATGGTTTAGCAAATCCCCGTGACAGCCTTGTTGTGTGTTGGGAGACTGACATCTGTGTCTTCAAGAAGCATGGAAAGGAAGCTGAAGGCTTTCTTCACCAGAAGGCTGCAACATCTTTTAGAAGTCAATCAACGTCGGCTGTAAGTGTTTATTTTCGTTTGCTTTTTGATACAAGTAGAATCTCATTATCTATATTTTGATCAAGTTTATAACTATTTAAGGAAAGGAATTACAGGACGGAAGTGATTATTTTTCGTTTAGGGTTCTAAAATTCATTTCAAAATTGTAACATATGATTTAGTTTTTAAAGGAAGAATTGCTACACAAGAGAAGTCTTTCAAATACTATATTACCTGTTTAGTAAGGATTAAAGCAATATTTGTTGCTCTTTATAATTTTTAGTTTAATAAACTCTTGAACATT
Organism: Ladona fulva; assembly: GCA_000376725.2. Lineage (NCBI taxonomy): Eukaryota > Metazoa > Arthropoda > Insecta > Odonata > Libellulidae > Ladona > Ladona fulva. The sequence goes on from KZ308593.1 coordinate 49,781, forward strand.
AAATAAATCGTTTGGGGTAGGGAATCAATATTTACATTTTCTGAGCGTAATTGCATATTTTGTTTATGGGTTTTGAAATCATTACTTTAAAAATCGGAGATTGTTTATACGAGTATATGCGTATATATATGCTTATTGTATTACAATATTAAGCTTGATGAAGCAAGTAAATGACTTTTAGATATTCCTATTCAAATTAACTCAATCTTATCAGCAATAGAATAACAATTGAACAATTGTACACATTTTTTAAAACTGTTAAATTTTATTTGCCTTATTCTTTTCATTTTATAAGAGCTTTTCAAAGGGGTTTGAATTTCATTTCATATAAATGATATTCACAGAATTACTTTGAAATTTATTTACGGTCAATTTATGGATAATATGTTTGAGGCACAAAAGCTTTCTTTCTTTTATAGTTTTACATCTCATAGTTATATTACATCCCAGATTATTATTTTGGGATTATGTAAATTTCTTTCTTAATTTATAAAGTTTTCATCAGATCTACTCAAATTCTACACTGCTATT